>JAJPUD010001670.1:390934-403005 GCA_023553655.1 Myrmecobius fasciatus | reverse complement strand
CTGAGGTACCACTACACACCTGTCAGATTGGCTAAAATGACAGAAAAAGAAAACAATGAATGTTGGAGGGGATGTGGGAAAACTGGGACACTTAATACATTGTTGGTGGAACTGTGAAAGGATCCAACCATTCTGGAGAGCAATTTGGAGCTATGCTCAAAAAGTTGTCAAACTGTGCATACCCTTTGACCCAGCAGTGTTTCTACTGGGCCTATATCCCAAAGAGATCTTAGAGGAGGGAAAGGGACCCACCTGTGCAAGAATATTTGTGGCAGCCCTTTTTGTAGTGGCTAGAAACTGGAAACTGAAGGGATGCCCATCAATTGGAGAGTGGCTGAATAAATTATGGTACATGAATGTTATGGAATATTATTGCTCTGTAAGAAACGACCAGCAGGATGATTTCAGAGAGGCCTGGAGGGACTTGCATGAACTGATGCTAAGTGAAACGAGCAGAAGCAGGAGATCATCCTACACAGCAACAACAGTATTACATGATGATCAATTCTGATGGACATGGCTCTCTGCAACAAAGAATTGTCTCAAACCAGTTCCAATTGTTCACTGAAGAAAACCATATACACCCAGAGAGAGGGAAATGAAATATGGACCACAACATAACATTTCCATGATCTCTATTGACATTTACTTGCATTGTGTTGCCTTTCTCTGATTCTTTTTTTTTTCTTGTAGATAGGATTTTTCTTGCATAACTTGTCAAGCATTTCAACATTATTAACATGCAGTGGACTTCCTGCCATCTAGGGGAGGGGAGGGGACTGGGGGTAAAATTTGTAATGGAAAGCTTTGTAAAGATCAATTTTGGGGAACTATCCATACATATGTTATACAAATAAAAAGCTTTAATAAGTAAAAAATAAATAAAATAAAAATTTTTTAAAAGAAAGTTTTATTGGAGACTTTAATCCATTTACATTTAATATTATACTTGCTATCTTTGTCCTTTCTAGTCTAATTGTTTAATCAACAAGAAGTGCACATTTTCTTATTCTCCTTATTTCTTTTTTAAATCGAATGTAACAAAACTAACTTAAAACAAGTTCCTTTATCTTATATGAATAACTCTGTTGATATTTTAAATTGGAATTCCCCTTTATGAAAGAGCAAAGATTATTGATTACCTTGTCCCTTCTCTTTTCTTTATTCTCTTCTTTGAAACAATAATTTATCCAATAAGATACTTTAAAGATAATTACAGCATGTTAATCAATGCAATTTGATTTAAGAAATATAGTTTTATATACTTATCTTTTCAGCTAGAGGGTTTAACTATTGTTAAGACTTTTTAAGGTATATTCATCTCTCTAAAACTTTTCAGAATCTAATTCATCTCATGTATCTACCTCCTACTTTTAAATTGTACACAGTTTTGTTGGGTAGAAAATTCTGGCTCCGTAATCCAATCTTCTCAGTTTGGTATATGTGGTAAATACAATTTCAACCAGTCAACAAACATTTATTAAGTGCCTATTATATGCCAAGCACTGTGCAAAACACTGAGGATGCATTACAAATAAAAATACAGTCCTATAAACACAGTTTACAATCTAAGGGTGGAAGACAATATATAACAGAAAGCTGAGAAATTGGCAGAGAAAGGGAAGTACCTCGCACAAAGAAAGATAGAGTGCAAAGAAGACCAAAGCAGTACAGCTATTGGAAAATGAGGAAATTTTTCTAATAATCTTTCATATTTGTTGGGAAAGTTCACTATGATTCTAATTATGTCTCCTTGGTAAAATATTTCTTCATGTCTTAGTAAACTTCAAGTATATTTCTTTACCATTACAATGCTCAAATTTAATTATAATGTGTCTAGAAATGTTAAATCAGGTTCTTTTTATTAGTTTGTTCCTATTTGGTTTTGTTATTCTCAGAAATATTTATTTGACAATTTTCTGGAATATTTTGTATAGTTCTTTCATTTTTCTAAAAGTTCTAGGTTGTTGGGAATTCAGAAAGTGCTACAGTACTTTGGATAATTTAGCAATTTTTTATACTTTAATTTCCAATCACCTTATTTTGAATTCACTTCTGTATTAGGCTACAATAAGACTTATGTTTTGTTTCTACAAATTTTTGAAGTTTTCTGTATTATATGTTCCATAAAATTTTTCTTTGTTATTTTCTCCGGACCTTTTAAAAAATAACTTTTATTTCTAGTTTGATTTACTTCCTTGATTTTTTTTCTTTTCCATAAGCTTTTCTTTTAATTGACCATGAGATTCTTGCCTATGATCCTTCTTGATTGATTTCTTCAAGCTTATCATTTATTCAAGAAAATCTCTTAGCATATCTTGCATTGTATTTTTTTCAACTCTGTTTCTTTTTTTACTTGAGCTTCTTGTTTTCTCTGTTGCTTTTTTTTAATTGTTAAATCTTTTCTTCATTTTTATCACTTTGTGTTTTGGTTGATTTTTACTTCTGGGAGTAATAACCTATTAAGATTTCTTTTTTTGTTTCTTTTTGTTCATTTTAAAGGTGTGGTTCTTTTAGAACCTCACAATCCATCATCTTGAGTCAAATTACCTTTAATTAAATGATAAATGTTTTGAACTTTTCTCAGTCATTGTCTGCACTGACTTAATTCTATCTTTTGACAACATTAACCTCACTCCTCTCCTAGTATTCTTCCTTCTTTGCTTCCTTGGCATTGCTCTCTTCTAGTTCCCCTCCTATCTACCTGACTGTCCTTAATTGAACTTCATGCATTTCCAATCCCCTATACATAAAAGTCCTTGAAATTCTCTACATCTTAGGCCTTCTTCTCTTATACTATCTCTCTTAATGATTTTATTCACTTCCATAAGTTCTGTTATCAACTT
Organism: Myrmecobius fasciatus; assembly: GCA_023553655.1. Lineage (NCBI taxonomy): Eukaryota > Metazoa > Chordata > Mammalia > Dasyuromorphia > Myrmecobiidae > Myrmecobius > Myrmecobius fasciatus. Next base: position 400,159 of record JAJPUD010001670.1, on the reverse strand, counting down.
TATACATATGGCTCCCAAATTTATCAATCCCTCACGAATTTCATCTCCAAACTCCAGTGTTATATCTTTAACTACTTTATAAGTATCACCACATGAATTTTCTATCAATATTTCAAATTAAATATCTGAAAGAACTCATCTTCTTCCCCCTCTACATCTTCATAGCTATACAGCTAGCATGTATATAGTACTTCAAAGTTTGCAAGGTGCTTTATAAATAGTATCTCATTTAATCCTCATAACTTTAGGAGGTAAGTGTTGTTATGATACATATTTTACAATTTAAGAAACTGAGGCAGAGGTTGTCAGTTGTCCCAAGTCATATAGCTAGTAAGCATCTCAGACCAAATTGAACTGATTTTTCCTATCTCTAAACTGAGTAGTATAAACAGTTACCAAATAGTGTAAACAAAACATCAATAAAAGTAATTCAATAAACAAGGGGAAATCTCAGCCAATATGAAGAAAACATAATTTTTTGAAGTGACTTGCACTGAGTACGCAATGTTTATATTTCTGTCACTAGCTGAGCAACTGTTTTTGTGTTTCAAGTGTAGACTGATCTTCTTCCTGCAAAAAAAAAAGGTGAAGAAGGAGGACGAACATTTCTTTACACTCGGGGTTTTGGAGAACAATGAAATATTCCCTGAGAAAAGCATGTCAAAGAGGAACAGAGATTTGATATGGAGGAGGGAAGACTCAAGCCTTGTTGTATATTAGAGAATTGAAGATTGTTACACAGGGTTGGAACAAAAGAAAGAGGACAGTTATACATTTATAAAACTTTAAAAAAAAAGACAGCTCTTTCTGAAGAAGAGTTGGTTGCCCTAAGGAGGAAGCAGGTGCTTACCCTTGAGAGTAATTATGTGGTACAGTGAATAGATCATCATACCTGGAGTCAAGAAGACGTGAATTCAAATAAAGTCTCAGAAACTTACTAGCTAGATGCCCCTGAACAAGTCACATGGTCTCTGTTTGCCTCAGTTTCCTCACTGGTGAAAAGGGCCTAAAAATAGCATCTACATTCCAAAGTTGTTGTGAGGATTAAATTAGATAATCATTGTAAAGTACTTAGCATGATGCTTGGCAAATAATAAGCACTGTATAAATGTTAGCTATTATTATTGTCCTTCCAAAAAAAGATATAATAGAGACACTGAAACTGTTGAATGAGGCAATAAGGGTCAGAAGAAAAAGAGAAGAACAGCAGTGGCTGATGTTTTTTCTGATCAGATGTACCAAGGTAGCTATTTGTCAACCTGATAACAATCATAGATGTCTCTTGTCTTCCTGGGGATATGTACTCTAGACACTATAGAGACTCTAATAAGACTAGTCCAAATACATGATGACTACTCACCTGTGGTGTTTCACATGGACACAAATGATACTCCCAGAAGGAGCTTTTGATGTCCTGCTGAAAGATTATTAAGTTTAGGTCAAGAAATTCTGAAGTTACAAGAGGTATTTTCTTTACTGCCACCAATTAAAGGCAATTGATGTAAGAGAAAAAAAGACTGGTTTTAGAAGTAAATGGCTAGCAGCAAAGAAAGTCTCTAAGAACGGGATTTGGATTTCTGAACTGATAGACAATTAATTGCCTGTACCTATGCCAACCATTGAAGTATTGAAAGAAATGTCATAGAGAATGAAATACTCCATTCAAAACCTGCCTCTTCATATTTAATATCCATGTGATCACAGGCAAGTCATTTGAGCTTTCTGAGCCTCAGTTTCCCCACCTGTAAAATGAAGTAAGGATAAATGTGCTGTAAAATCCCTTTTGGTTGTAAATATATAAAACAAAAGAAAATCCCCCACATTTCCAGCTGAGAACAGGCATCTAATTCAACAGTACCTTTTAAATAAAAGTTATTTGGGAGATCAGGGGGAAAGTTTTTAGAAACACATCAATTTATTTTTGTGTGTATATGTGTACATGATTTATTTTTCAGATGGGAAATTATTATTAAAATATTAAACAACCTGGGGATACTTTTAACCTTACTTGTTAGCCTTGAGAGAAGTAATTTGGATGCAGAATTAGGATCAAGAAGACCTGGATTCAAGTTCCATCTCCAAAATGTACTGATTGTGTGATCTGCAGCAAATCACTTAACTTTGGGCACCTTTCTAAGGAAGAAAGGTAGGAGACTTGCACTGGTGGATGGAGTTTTGTCACCCATCCCAAAGAAAATGGGGTCCCTATCTCTATTATCTCTAATTAAAAACCTCATCTGTGACTCCATCTTTTCCCCATCCCAATTGCTGACCTTGTTCAGCTGTCCCATGCTCCACCTTCTGTCTTTGGGCAGATGGGTAGAAGGGCTGAACCTGGAGGGGAAGTATAGAAAGTTCTGTCCTACACTAAGGGAGAACACAAACCAGCTGGACTGGCTATTACCTATTACCTCCTCCCCACAAGCAGAGGGCTTGGAGAATAATTGCACTATTAAACTAACCTTTTATTGAAACAGCGAGAGTTATAAATGTTCCCTCCTAACTTATGGATCATTTCATAGTCTCCTGCTTCATTGGCTTTAAGAGTCCCTTGGTCGTGTAGAATTTCAAAGCTGCTTATTCCATAGTATATTAAAGTAAGAGCATCTTCCCCCTAAATATGAGATTCCTCGGGCTTCAAACTTTTCTGCATCCTCTTAAAGAGCCAAAGTCTGACCCCTGGTGGTATTTAGGCCCCACAAGGATCAAGATCTGACTGTCCAGCCCTGGACAGTTTCAACTTCAAGAGCCCTCTCTCATCTCCTTTACCCTGTCAATCCCTGAGAAACATTTCTTTACTCCATCAGCTATCATTGGATCCCATTTACTTCTAACCTCCCAAAAAAAGAATATAATCTTATAAGATCCTAGGAAAAAAACAAATGTGATCTTAGGCAAATGGAAGGAAGGGAGGAAAGGAGGAAGGAAGGAAGGAAGGAAGACAAAGTAGGAATACTAACTCATTCTTTTTTTTTCTTTTTTTTTTTGCTGAGGCAATTGGGGTTAAGTGACTTGCCCAGGGTCACACAGCTAGGAAGTATTAAGTGTCTGAAACCACATTTGAACTCAGGTAGTCCTGACTTCAGGGCTGGTGCTCTACCCACTGAGCTACCTAGCTGCCCCTAACTCATTCTTAAAAAAAAAAAAAAAAACAAGACTAGAAATTCAAAGAGAGCAAGGATGAGCACAGCATGGCAAATGGAGAACTGGTCATGGAGCCGGGAAGATCTGTGTTCAAGTCTCACCTCTGATATAGTTGTATGATTTTAGTTAAGTCACTTCTCAGTGCCTCCAGACAAATCTCTTAAGACTGAAAATTGTAGTTGCTACTCTATCTTGATCCAAAAATGTTTCCACAATGGGAATTACCTCCACCAATATAATAATTTGGCTGATTCAAATTAGGGAGAAATGAACTCAATATTCAGGTCTAAATAAGTATCCCAAATGAATTTGTTGAAGATCCAAAAGGAGCAACCTGTGGATTAGGCCAGGATTTCTGAGTTCAGATATTCCTCAACTATTGGATGCCCTGGCAAGGATTAAATTGTCCAGAACCATCTGTATGCAGAGATTTGTGTTTGAAGCAGGAGAGGAGTCACAAGTCTAGGGACATGGGACAGTGATAATAGCAGGAGCTGGAACAGAGCCATCCATGGTGGAGCCACAAGAGAGGTATTTATGTAATTAGGTGGTGCAGTAGATAGATCTTCTGGTCTAGAGTCAGGAAGACTTGTCTTTATGAGTTCACATCTGGCCTTCAACACTTCTTAGCTATGTGACCTGAGCAAATCATTTAATCCTGTTTGCCTCAGTTTCTTCATCTGTAAAATGAACTGGAAAAGAAAGTGTCAAACTACTTCAGTTTCTTTGCTAAGAAAACCCCAAATGAGTTCAAAAAGAGTTGAAAACAACTTAAATGACTGTACAACAACAGTCTTTTTTTTTTTTGGACAAGTAGGTAGCATAGTGGATAGAGCACATGCTCTATGGAAGCAGGAGCATGGAAACATGGAAACAGGAAGAACTGATTTCAAATCCAGCCTCAGATACTTCCTAGCTGTGTGATCCTGGGCAAATCACTTCACCCTGTTTACCTCAGTTTCCTTGTCTGTAAAGTGAGCTAGGGCAAGAAATAATAAACCATTCTAGCTTCTTTGCCAAGAAAATCGTAAATAGGGTCACAAAGAGTCAGACTTGGCTGGAAGTACTTAATGACAATAACAATAACAATGACAAGGATGGGGACTAAATTTGTAATTTCGTTGGTTTGTGAATCTCCCTGGTAAGAAACCTTTCCCAACCAATATTGGGCAGTACCTTTTTTTTCCCTTAGAGGATTGCCTAGAGCATTGAGAAATTAAATGGTTTATTCAGGATCACACAGCCAACATGTCCAAAGGATTAAGGATAGATTTCTTTGGATCTTTAATTTTTTTTAAAAAATGTCTTTATTTCAAGATGACTGGTTTCCTTTGCAATTCCACATTTTTTTAGTCATTTAAAAACATTATTTTGAAAGGGATTCATCAGCTCCTTCAGAATGCCAAGGGACTCGCATAAAAAGGTTAAGTACCCTTGGTTCATATAGTCACAGACTCTGACCCCATAAAGCTTAGAAACTAGTCAGGGGATGGGTCATGCAATCAAATAATGAACCAATTAGCAAATGGAAATAGAGATTCTAAACTTATTAAGGGAAATAGAGAAGTATCAAATGCACAATATTCCAGTGTTTTCTTCTCAAGATCCTGGTCCTTTTTGTGTAGCATTTTGTTGGGCATTTTAGATATTTTTAGGGGTCATTTGACAATTTGAGATTGGGGGTGGAAGGTGGTGAGAAGTGAATGAATTTAGCCATAGAGAGAGCAGATAATATCAGATCAAGGCAAGAGGAAGCCAAGGTTGAAAGATGAGAAAAGAAAAAAGCCAAAAAGTCTCAGTGGAGTAGTAAATGGAAAAGCACCAGTAGGTTGGCCACAAGATGAGAACATATTTTTGGCCTCAGAAACTCATGAAACAGATGAAAATATAAAATGGCCCTCATTCCTTTGTGACCTACTTCTATTTTAGCCAAGATGATGACAAAAGGAAACAAGCAATGTTTTTAGACCATCAACAAAAGTAAATTTAATTAATGATATTCTAAATATGAGGTCTTTGATTGAAAGTGAGGTCTTTTCATTGAACTGAATCACAATCATATTGACATTTTGAGTATATATGAAACCAGAAGTCACAAAGGAATAGGCAAATAGAAGTTGTCTGGAAGGACAATTCAAAGCTGCTCCTCAGAGAAACAAGCAAAACAGCTGGCAGAGTTGGCTTTGTAGTGATCCCAAAGGCATTAAGACACACGATTTCAGGGGATACCTGATAATTTCACCTTGTGGGTATTTGGGGAGAAGCAGACAAGGGGGGATGGGACCCCAAAGCTCACAATCCCTGAATATGAAGTACTGACCATAAGCCAAGAACAATGAAGTGAAGGGAGCAGAGCCAGAGACACAATGTACACAGTGACTGTAATAATGAAAATATAAAGAATGACCACTACAACAGAACTAAAAATGAATGTAGGAAAATGCTGTGAAATCATAAAGAACACGCTAGGAGCCCACAATCTTCCTCCATTGCTTTCCTGAGGTAGGAGAGGGATGTCCACAGGTATGGAATATTGCATATAATTACATTTCATTTCCATACATTGATTGGATTTGCCAGATTCTTCCTCTTTTTTAATCTTTCTTTTTTTTTTAAATGGTTTTAAGGGATGACTCTGGAAGAGAAGAGGAAAGTTAAAGAGGAAAATCCAGGGAATGTTAAACCAAAAGATGTCAATCAAAACCTTTCTTTTAAAAAACAAATAGAAACTCCTTGAAGGTAATGACTGTCTTACCTATATTTTTATCCCCAGTACTTAGAATAATGTCTGGTTTATAGTAAGAAATTAATAATAAAAAAGAAAAAAGCACAGAGGGGCTTCCCAGAAGAGCCCCCTTCCCAGAAAACACTATTGTCTCCCATCAAAATTTCCCATCTCCAACTTCTCCTTGTGTCCACTAGCCTCTCATCACTCTTCAGGAACTTTGCTGTCCCATTTATACTTTACTACCCCATCTCTTGAGGTGGGATCTTCTGTTCTTTCAATAGTTGAATTTATCGGTGCATCCATCTATGCACCTGCTAATCATTCACATTTTCACTTCAGAGGCACTAGAGGGCAGATAGAATTAGAGCTCTACTGCAGCCAGCTGAACTAGCTCATGAGAATCAATTATTGAATTTTCAGCATGAGAATTTAGACATCAGATACCAACCAATATCATAAATCAGGACTTGGTTTATCATTCTATTGACTGTTTAGACTTAAGAAAGTGAGGGTGAAAGTGTTAAATAATGCAAATTAAACTTACAGGTGTGTCAAGATTACTTTTTTTTTTTTCAGAAAGAGTCAGTTGTTAAATATTCACCAGCATTTCCCCAATAGGATCCAGTCTCTGGGAGATGACAGGAGAAAAAAAAGTATGGATGTGAACATATATAACTATGACACATAATATCATATGATAACAAAGAGAGGCAGAAAGTGTGAAAGTCAGCAGAAATAGGAAAATTATACATACAAACACATACACACACACACACATATATTTATGTATAATGACCACACCAATGTAAATGAAAAGAACAATCAAATTTTTTGAACAATCAATTTTAAAAACAGGGAAATTATTATGGCCAAATTTTACCTCAAAGAAAATATATAGGGACAGCTAGGCGGCACAGTGGATAGAGCACCAGCCCTGAAGGAAGACCTGAGTTCAAATCTGGTCTCAGACACTTAACATTTCCCTAGCTGTGTGACCCTGGGCAAGTCACTTAACCCCAATTGCCTCAGAAAAAAGCAAAAAAAAAAAAAAAAGAAAGAAAAGAAAAAGTCTCTTACTCCTATTTCTTTGTAGAAATGTAGAGCTATGAATACAGAATGCTTGCTTGCATATAACATTAGATTTTTTTAATTTTTTTTTTGTTTTTGTTGAGCTATTTCAGTTGTGTCTGAATCTTTATAATCCCTTTCGGGGCTTTCTTGGAAAAGACACTGAAGTGGTTTACCATTTCATTCTCCCTCTTAGTTTACAAATAGGGAAACTGAGGCAAATAGAATTAAGTAACTTGCCTGAGGTCACGTGGCTAGTAAGTGTCTGAGGCTAGATTTGAACTCATGAAGATGAATCTTCCTGATTCCAAGCCCAATGCTCTATCTACCATGTCACGTTGCTGTCCTAATATATTGCTTAGCATTGCTGAAATAGTTTATTTTCTCTTTTGTTTTTTAATGTTAAGGGGTGATTCTTTAGGAGGAGGTATAGGGAGTGATACATTGGAAAATGTAGATTATGTAAAAAGAGAAAAATCAAAAATTTATTTTTAAATGTTATGTGAGGTTGGAGGAAAGAAAGATAATACTATAATTTATGACCCAAAACTATAGCTCTGGACTTACCCAGCCTGAGTTCAATCTTCAAAATTTCTCTAATAATCTCCAAGGCTCATTTTGTGCCAAATCCCCTCCCTTCCCAAATTTTGGAAACATCTGAATTTATCTTGTTTATTTCTCCTTGGATTTTCCCTAAAGTCCCTTCTAGTACTCCAAGCACACAAAAGCATTCAAACATAACAGATTTATTTAAAAATATATAAAGAACAGAAAAATATATAAAGAACCCAATAAGCAGATATGTAATGTCCATCCCATCCCCCAAACTCACACACAGTATCAATTAGCCAAGTTCCCATTCTACGCTTTGCTATTATGATTCTCAGGTTGATAAAACATCAGCAACCCTCATCCTTCTCTGAAATTCAGCTTCTTTGCTTTAGCATCCTTTATCCAGACTCCTGGCTATTGGCCCACTCTCTGAACATGGTCCTATTCCAATTTTTAACATTTTTGCTGTTTCCCCTACCTCTGATTTTATATGGCAACCTCTAAAAGTCTTTCCCTTCCTCCAATTGGGTATGCCTTTAGCACTGTGAAAAAAAAGGTCTTTCAACTTCTCTGCCATGGTGGGTTCCTTTGACCCTGGCACCATGGTATCATGGAAAAGAGCTATTCAGACCCTTTTGGAACTATTCACTATATGATCAATGATTCAGTGAGCATTTATTAAATGTCAGTATATGCCAGCAAATATTACAAGTACAAAGAATGAAACAATCTCTACTTGCAAGAAATTTATGTTGTAAATAGCTTGCAAGAAATTTATGTTGTAAATAGCTCATATTTGTACATTATCTCAGGGTTTATAAAGCACTTGCCCTGTGAAGTAAGAAGTACAAGTAGTCTTATCCTTACTGTTAAGAAGAAAATGAAGCTTTGAAAGCTAGAGATTTGCCCAAATTCACCTAGCTAATAAATAACAGAAACAGGTTGCAAATCCAGTTCCCTTAAGAGTATGCTAATAAATGTTTGACAGTTCTCATAAAAAAAATGTTCTCCCTTGATAAGTTCAATCGCCATTATTAACATTTTTCCACTATTTTCTTTTTTCTTATTTATTTTCCCATTACATTAAGAACAATTTTTTACATATGTTTTTAAATTTTTTCTTTTTTTTTTAAGCTTTTTTTATTTCTATAACATATGTATGGGTAGTTCCCCATCCTTGATCTTTACAAAGCTTTCCAATACAAATTTTACCCCCAGTCCCCTCCCCTCCCCCAGATGGCAGGAAGTCCACTACATGTTAATAATGTTGAAATGCTTGAGAAGTTATGCAAGAAAAATCCTATCTACAAGAAAAAAAAAAAGAATCAGAGAAAGGCAACACAATGCAAGCAAATGTCAATAGAGATCATGAAAATGTTACGTTGTGGTCCATATTTCATGTCCCTCTTTCTGGGTGTATATGGTTTTCTTCAGTGAACAACTGGAACTGGTTTGAGACAATTCTTTATTGCAGAGAGCCATGTCCATCAGAATTGATCATCATGTAATACTGTTGTTGCTGTGCATGATGATCTCCTGGTTCTGCTCGTTTCACTCAGCATCAGTTCATGCAAGTCTCTCCAGGCCTCTCTGAAATCGTCCTGCTGGTCGTTTTTTACAGAACAATAATATTCCATAACATTCATATACCATAATTTATTCAGCCACTCTCCAATTGATGGGCATCCCTTCAGTTTCCAGTTTCTAGCCACTACAAAAAGGGCTGCCACAAA
>JAJPUD010001670.1:283905-385934 GCA_023553655.1 Myrmecobius fasciatus | reverse complement strand
TGACCATCTTCTTCCCTGGAGGATAATGCTCATTCTAGCTGGATAGGTTATTCTTGGCTGTAATCCAAGTTCCTTTGCCCTTCGGAATATCTGGTTCCAGGCCCTTCGATCCTTCAGTGTGGAAGCTGACAGATCCTGACAGATTCTAATTATTGATCCTTGGTATTTGAATTGTTTCTTTCTAGCTGCTAGCAGAATCTGTTCCTTGGTGCTATAGTCCTGAAATTTAGCCACGATATTCCTTGGGGTTTTAATTTTGGGGTCTCTTTCAGGAGGTGATCGGTGAATTCTTGCAATGGTGATTTTGCCCTTTGATTCTACAATCTCAGGGCAGTTTTCTTTCAGGATTTCCTGGAAGATAGTGTTTAGATTCTTTTTTTGATCATGGCTTTCAGAAAGTCCAATAATCCTTAGATTGTCTCTCCTAGATCTATTTTCTAAGTCAGTTGTTTTTCCTAGGAGATATTTCATATTTTCTTCTAATTTTTCATTTTTTTGTTTTTGTTTGACTGATTCTTCAAGTCTTAGTGAGTCATTCACTTGCATTTGTTCAATTCTTATTTTTAAAGTGTTGTTTTCTTCAGTTACCTTTTTAAGTTCCTTTTGTAACTGGCCAATTTGTTCACTGCACTCTTTTTCCACTTCACTAATTTTATTTTTTAATAAATTGGTGTCTTTTTCATATCTCTTTTGCAGAGCATCATATCCTTCTTGCAAGATACTGTATCCTTCTTGCACTGATTTCAATTTATTTTCCCATTTATCCTCCAGCTCTCTTTTGAGGTTCTTTATGCAATCTTCCAGAAAGGCCTTTTGAAACGGGGACCATTGATGGTCGTTGCTGTTTTTTTCTGGATTTTTGTCTAAAGAAACCTCTGTATCTGAGGTCGTTTCTTTGCCTTGATAAAAGCTGTCTATGGTGAGAGCTCTCTTTTGTTTCTTCATCATTTTTTTTTTAGACAGAGTGGATATTTCTTTAAGGTAGGGGAAAAAAAAAAACCTCGGCTGAAGACGCTTTGCCCTGGGGCACTTCGGCGAGTTGACTTAAGGTGCTGGGCCGGTGGGGGCTAGGACTAAGTCCGAATTACTCCTTAAACAAGGCAAGTCTGCCAGAACACCTGTCCCCAATCAGGGCAGAGTGTCCCGAGTGCCTCACATAAACTCCAGGTGTTTGGAATTTGGAGTTTGGAGTTTGGAATTTCTTCCACGATGAGCCGAGCTGAGTCCCACCCTCACTTCCGGCCTGCACAGTTGTCGTCTATTTATCTCTCTGTCTGAGTCCGACTAACCTGATATGAAGTTATCCAGAGAGCAGTGTCCAAATATTTCTGAGTTCGTTGACTTGAAGATCAGTTCAGAGGCTTATTTTATTGTTGATTTGAGAGAAGATCGGAGGAGAGGCAGAAAGTCACCTTTTCACTCCGCCATCTTGGCTCCGCCCAAAGGTGTTTTTAAATTTTTTGAGTTCTATGTTCTCTCCCTTATCCCCTAAGAAAACACAGATGGAACTGATACAACCATTCTGGAGAGCAATTTGGAACTATGCTCAAAGGGCTAACAAACTGTGCATACCCTTTGATCCAACAGTGTCTCTACTAGGTCTGCATCCCAAAAGATGATCAAAAAAAAAAAAAAAAAGAAAAGAAAAGTACCTACATATGCAAAACTGTTTGTAGCAGCTCTGTTTGTGGTGGCAAGAAACTGGAAACTGAGTGGATGTCCATCTATTGGAGAATGGCTGAATGAGATATGGAATATGAATGTAATATAAGAAACAATCAGCAGAATGATTTCAGAAAGACCTGGAGAGACTTATATGAATTGATGCTAAGTGGAATAGAACCAAGAGAACAATATACAGCAACGACAAAATAATGTGATAATAAATTCTGATGGATTCGACTTTCTCATTGTCAATAATGAGATGATTCAGGTCAATTCCAATAAACTTGTGGAGAGAGTCATCTGCATCCAAAGAGAAGACTATGGGAACTGAATGTGGATCACAACATAGTATTATCATCTTTTTTGTAGTGGATTGCTTGTTTTTTCTTTCTCGTTTTTTTTCCTTTATTATTTGATTTTTCTTATGTCGCATGATATATGTGGAAATATGTTTAGTAGAATTCCATGTTTGACCTAGTCAAGTTGTGAAATGAAAAACATAGGTTTCCCACCCTAATGAAAATAAAAACCCTCAAGAAAAAGTAAGTTTAAAAAGAGAGGGAGAATACTTCAATCTGTTCTTTTTCTGGTTATGGATGGGATTTTTCATCATAAGTCCTTTAGAGTGGCTGCGGATAATTGTACTACTAAGAATAGCAAAGTCATTTACAGCTGGTCATCCCAGAACATTGCCATTACTTTGTATACAATGCATTTCACTTTGTTTGAGTTCATGGAGGACTTTCCAGGTTTGTTTATTGGTTTGTTTTCTGAGAGCATCTTGATCATCATTTCCCACTGAATAATAACATTCCATAATAAACACATACCAGAGTTTATTGAGCTATTCCCCAACTGATAGGCATCCCCTCAATTTCTAAATTTTTTGCCATGAAAATAGAGCAGTTATGAATATTTTTGTACATATAGGTCATTTTCCTTTTTTTAATCTCTTTAATTCATGCCTAGTAGAGGTGTTGTTAAGTCAAAGGATATGCATGAATTTATAGCCCTTTGGGCACAGATTATATCTTTTGATGATTTATCAATTGGGAAATGGTTCTTATTTTTCAAAAATTTCATTCAATTCCCTCTATGATTGAGAAATAATTCCTTATCAGAAAAACTTGCTTCAAAATTCTTTTTACAATTACTATTGCTAACTGTATTTCTTCCCATTTATTCTCTCCTTTCATCAAAAATGTTTTGCTAATGACCACTCCCTCTTCTAATATGTCCTCTCTTTTATCATCCTTCCCCCTTCTCATATCCCATTTCCCTCCTTTTTTCCTGCAGGGTAAGATAGATTTTTAATACCCCTATTGAGTATGTATGTTATTTCCTTTTTGAGCCAATTCTGATGAGAATAAATTTCATTCACTCCCCCTCTTCTCTCCCTCTGCCCCTCTATCCACTGTAAAAGCTTTTTCTTGCCTCTTTTTTTTAATAGCAGATAATTTGCACCATTACATTTTTGCCTTTTTCTTTCTCCTAGGACATCCCTCTCTCACCCCTTAATTTCATCATTTTTAAAAGATATTATCCCTTCACATTCAACTCATACCCATGCCCTCTGTCTATATATACTTGCTCTAACTGCCATAATAATGAGAAAGTTCTAATGAGTTACATATCATCCTCCCATGTAGGAATGTAAGCAAATAACCCTTATTAAATCCCTTATGACATCACTTTCCTGATTGCCTCCTTATGCCTTCTGAGATTGGGGACAGTGTGCACAGGGACCACAAGCCAAACTCCTCCTCCCTCCCCCATTGCCACAGACTCTCTCTGATGACCTTCCAAGTACTCCCTGCTGTCTCCAGGCTGAGAGGTCCAGGAACCTCCAGCACTGCTTCTGATTCAGAGGTTCCACTTGGCTGATGCTGGGGTCCAGGCCAGGGTTGGGGCTGGGTCCATCATGGCCTGCACTGGTATTGTACACTGGACTCCCACTCTAGACTTTCCTGCTTACCTTCTAAGTTGTTTTTGACTGGAAAATGTTCTACTCTGTCTTTGGGGGTATTCTGAGCCTCCAAAATTTGATTAGAGTCTTTATTTAAAGGAATTTGGAGTGGTTTGGGGGAAAGATTAGGCAAGTTCCTGCCTTCAATCCTCCATCTTGGCTCCATCTCTCTCCACCATTTTCTTAAACCTAAACAATCAACAAAACAATAAATCAAGTCCTTATTTGTAGTAATTCAACAAAACAATAAGTCAAGTTCTGATTTGTAACATTTATGGAGTAATACAAATGCTCCCACTGAAGTTTTTTTTTTTCTTTTGGCCAGACAATTCAAGTTAAGTGATTTTCTCAGAGTCGCATAAGTGTTAAGTGTCTGAGGCCAGATTTGAACTCAGGCCCTCTGACTCCTTGGCCAGTTATATACCTACCTATCTAGCTGCCCCACTTACTCTAAAAATTTAACAATAGACTTCCAGCTGGTTCAGCTGGATCCAGAACATACCTCCCTGACATCCAAAGCCAATGAGTCCTTTCCATTCTACCACACTGATACCTAAATGGAGGTAGAGGTTGAGCTATACCAAGGTTTCTTCCTTGGCATTTAAGCTAGGGCTTTATGGATGAGTGAGATTTTCACAAATAGGTAAAGGGAGAAACAGTAGGGCACGGTTACAGCTGGAGTTGCTTAGAAGGTAATGAGGGGAAGCATTTTTCTGGAGTTACAAAGAAAAGAGGTAAAGTACAGTGTTCTAGATGACAGCATAAAGGAAAAACATATTTAGGTTTAGGGTGCAAAAACTAATCATTTGCCTACAACATAAAGCCTTGAAAGGCCATTGCTATAACTGTATTCATTTTCAGGGCTCATTAATTCACAATTACATGACTGTGAATTAGGGAACCCCATGATCTCAAAAGAATCCCACTTGTATATGACCCAAAGGGCAATGAAAAGACACATGCCAGGTATAAATAGGCTACATTATCAATGATGGCTGAGCCAGTAACATATTGAGAGAAAGGATAAATGGAAGGATAGTCCACATCCTGTTTTGTTATCCATCAAATATTAAAAGAGCCTGGGGAAGACCTCCAGCTCATTAGGTACTTATTTTGAAGGATGTAAAAAAAAAGGCATAGACAAGAATCAAACAGGGTGAAAAGGTAGAGAGGGAAGAAAATAGCCACACTAATGACATCAACGCTCCGTTGACAAATTGCTTATAATTTGGCTTGGTTTGGTTCTGAAAGTTTTAGCCCCAAAAAGTATTCTGGGGAATGATCTTTCCATTCTGTCAGTAAACTCTGTGATCCTAGAGGTTTAACTCCTGAGCTTTAAATTTAATGCCAACATTGCTTCTGCTGCCAATAGAGCCAGATGCCAAGAAGGACAGAGATAAAATGATAAATCTCTATTTAACAGATTTAGGGAAGCAAACAAAAATTAATTAACAAATGAGGAATTGAGATTAGCTACTAATTCCTCTACATCACAAGAGCTGAAGAGGATGGAAAGAAAAATACTTACAACCAATTTATTGTCACTTGCAGTATCACTGAAATTGCCTTTTTGTGGTTGTAAAATTGACAATCAAGAATTTATAGATGAATTTTGATCTTTTAATTAACAAGTTGTAGAAAAATGGGGTGAGAGCCCTAGCCCCCATGTTAATCAGTACATAACCATCATTTTAGAGAGGAGTTTTATTATTCTGTTCCAAGAAGGAAATTGTATCTTTCATTGTTCTTTGGTTCCCCTAAAAAGTTATTGCCCTCAGCCTTTTGAGTCCTATAAGATAAAGATAGGAGGTTTGTTCCAAACTGAACAGTATAATACGATAGAATCATAGAATATCAGAATTAGAAGGAACTTTGAAGGTCATCTTAGTTCTTCATTCTGGGGCCAAACAGAACAAAAACTCTTCAACATCAGTCCTTCCAATATTTGAGAATGGTGCTTACATTTCTCCTGAGTCTTCACTTCCCAAGGTTGAATATCCTCAATTCCTGTCCTTCATCTTCATTCAACTGTATATTCAAGCTAAACATCAATCTAGGACAACTAGATTTATTCATCAACCAGATCATGGAATGGTCTATGGGAATTCTAAGAAAAGAAAGAATGTACTTGGTCTTTCATTCCTGTCAGAAAACAAATGCCATTTGTTTAAAAAAAAAGTTAAGACTCTTCCATGACTATAGAGTCCTGGATAGTATCAATATCCAGGATAATAACCCCTACCTTGAATCTCAATTAAATTCATCCATTAGAAGAATTAGTGATATTCACCAAAATAGCCTTTTAAAGGAGGTATAACTTCATGATATGATGGTAGAGGATGGTCTTTCATATCAGAAAGCCAGTGTGGTATATTAGATTGGGCTTTGAATTTAGAATTAAGAATGATAATAATTATATATAGCATTTAATATGTGTCAGCAATTATTACCTTATTGGATTATCACAGCCACCCTGGGAGGAAGTTGCCATCTCCATTTCACAGATGAGGAAATTGAGGTAAACAGAAGCTAAGTGGCTTGTTCAAAGTAGCACAACTTGTAAATGGCTGAGACAAAATTTGAACTCAGGTCTTCCTGACTTACTCCAGGATCAGCATTCTTTCTACTGTGTCAACTAGAAAGAGCTGGATTCAATTCTTACTTCAGACACTTAATAGCTAAGAGATCCTAAGTAAATGACTTGACATCTTAGGGTCTCACTTTTCTCATCTCTGAAATGAAATGACCGGAAAAGCCATTCTACAAGGTTCCTCCCAGTTCTAAATCTATGATTCTATGAACCTTGTATGCCCTACATATATCTTGGTTTATATCATTTGTTTTATGCTGTGCCTCTGCTGTTTTATTTTTTAGAATTATAAATTCAGAGTTTCAAGACCACTTGGAAATGGCCAAAATATGTGTCTTGATGATCTCATCAAAAACTTCTGTACATTAGGATGCTGCTCAGCATACTGAATGGGTCCAAACTATCCACCAATATAATACCAAAATTAGTCTTTCACCAAATTGGGAAGGGGGGAAGCCCATTTGAGAAGGGAAACAAAGTTCCTTAGATATATAAAGTTCAAAAGACAATATGTACTAATCCATATAAAGTTGCATTCATATTGAAGGGGTGGACTTCATTTCTGGAAAAGACAAACAATGCTTCTTTGGGTCTGTGTGATACTGATACCAGAGGGTCCAAGGCATTCTGCCATGAATAATCTCTCTTTTTTTAAAAATAGGAATTTATTTTTTTCCAAGTACAAGCAAAGATAATTTTCAACATTCATCTTTGTAATATCTTATGTCCCAAATTTTCCTCTGTCTCTCTCTTTCCGTCCTTCCCAAGATAGCAAGAAATCCAATATAGGTTAAACATGTGCATTCTAAACATATTTCCATATTTTTCATGCTATGCAAGAAAAATCTGATCAAAATGAAAAAAAACAAGAAAAAAATCAAACAACAAAAGGTATAAATATTACACTTTGATCCAATATGAATCTATTACTGATCAAAGTATTCCATTGCATGTAAAAGATGAATATTGCATTTGATAGCCTAAAGAACTAGTCAAATTCAACTTGAATACTACTTAGAAGCCTTGTACTTATAGGGCATCAATATTTGATTCAAGATTAAAATCAGAAGACACTGAACAATATAAAATCAACTATTGCTTAACAGGAAATGAGTAATTACTGACATAGGAGGGACTTCAGATATCTATCTACAGTCAAACTATGAACAATTCAAAGCAAAAGCTAAATTCAACATCAGGCAAGAAGAAAGAATAGAGAAGAAGTTTTATTGTTGTTATTCAGTCATTTCAGCAGTATCTGACTCTTTGTGACCCTATTTGCAGTTTTCTGGCAAAAGTCCTGGGATAGTTTACCATTTCCCATTTTACAATCCATTTTATAAATGAGAAAACTGAAGCAAACAGGATTAAATAATTTGTCCACGATTACACAGCTAATAAGTGTCTGAGGCCAGATCTGAACTTAAGAAAATCCCTGACTCCAGACTGAGGACTCTATTCACTGTGCCACTTAGTTACCCAAAGAAAATGCTTCATCAATTAAAATAACTCCAAACCAACCTATTTGAACAAGCTATTGTCATTTTTTTTTAAAATGTAAAATTGGATAAACACAAAGACAAAGATTCTGATGATCAGTGTTTCTTACAGAATTTAACTAATATAAAACAGTCACCGACAAACTAGGCAATAACTATAGCAATTTGGTTTTTGATAAACCCAAAGACCCCAGCTTTTGGGATAAGTATTCACTATTTGACAAAAACTGCTGGGAAAACTGGAAGCTAGTGTGGAAGAAATTAGGGCTTGACCCACATCTAACACCACATACCAAGATAAGATCTAAATGGGTTCATGATCTGGATATAAAGAGTGATACTATAAGTAAATTAGAGGAATGTAATATAGTTCACCTCTCAGACCTTTGGAGATGGAATAAATTTATGTCCAAAGAAGAACTGGAACTCTTAATTGAAAACCAGATAGATAACTTTGACTATATTAAGTTAAAAAGTTTTTGTACAAACAAAATCAATGCAGACAAGATTAGGAGGGAAGTAATAAATTGGGAAATCATCTTTACATTCAAGGGTTCTGATAAAGGTCTCATCTCAAAAATATATAGAGAATTGTCTCATATTTATAAAAATTCAAGCCATTCTCCAATCAATAAATGGTCAAAGGATATGAACAGACAATTTTCAGAGGATGAAATTAAAACTATTTATAGTCATATGAAAAGGTGCTCCAAATCACTGTTGATCAGAGAAATGCAAATCAAGACAACCCTGAGGTACCACTTCACACCTGTCAGATTGGCTAAAATGACAGGAAAAGTTAATGATGAATGTTGGAGGGGTTGTGGGAGGGCTGGGACACTGATGCATTGTTGGTGGAGCTGTGAACGGATACAGCCATTCTGGAGAACAATTTGGAGCTATGCTCAAAAAGTTATCAAACTGTGCATACCCTTTGACCCAGCAGCATTTCTATTGGGCCTATATCCCAAAGAAATCATAAAGAAAGGAAAAGGCCCCACATGTGCAAGAATGTTTGTGGCAGCCCTTCTTGTAGTGGCTAGAAACTGGAAATTGAATAGATGCCCTTCAATTGGAGAATGGCTGAATAAATTATGGTATATGAATATTATGGAATATTATTGTTCTGTAAGAAATGACCAGCAAGATGATTTCAGAGAGGCCTGGAGAGACTTACATGAACTGATGCTGAGTGAAATGAGCAGAACCAGGAGATCATTATACACGGCAACAACAGTACTACATGACAATTAATTCTGATGGACATGGCTCTCTTCAACAATGATATGTTTCAAACCACCTCCAATTGTTCACTGAAGAAAGCCATATATATACACCCAGAGAGAGGGATGCAAAATGTGGACCACAACATAACATTCTCATACTCCTTGATTGATGTTTGCTTACATTGTGTTTCCTTTATCTGATATATCGTTTGTGTAGATAAGATTTTTCTTGCACAACAATGATAAGTTTGAAAATATGTATACATATATTCGATTTGCCAATATTTTAACATAATTAACATGTAGTGGATATCCTGCCATCTAGGGAAGGGGTGGGGAAGTTGGGGGGAAAAAAATTTGTAACAGAAAGCTATGTAAGGGTTATTGTTGAAGAATTACCCACACATATGTTATGCAAATAAAATAAAATTAAAAAAAAAAACAGTCACCATAATGAAGAAGCCAAAAGAGTCCAGAAGCCATCTGATTCTATGAACAATTGGCCTCTATGTCAAGCAGAGAGACTTTGAAGCCAGAGTCAAAACAGGTTTAGAATACAAACTTACTGAAATAATCAGAAGGATGATTTCAGAGAGGCCTGGGGAGACTTACCAGAACTGGTGCTAAGTGAAATGAGCAGAACCAGGAGATCATTGTACATGGCAACAATGAAATTATATAATGATCAATTCTAATGGATGTTGCTCTTCTCAACAATGAGACAATTCAAGCCAGTTCTAATGATCTTATGATGATGAGAGCCATCTACACCCAGAGAGAGGACTGTGGGAACTGAATGTGGATCACAATGTAGCATTTCCACTTCTTTTTTTTCGTTTGCTTGAATTTTATTTTATTTCTCTTTTTTTTTCTTTTTGATCTGAAATTTCTTGTGCAGCAAGATAATTGTATAAATATGTATGCCCATATTGGATTCACATATATTTGTACCATGTTTAACATATATTGGATTACTTGACATCTAGGGGAGGAGTTGGGGAAAAGAGGGATAAATTGGAACACAAGGTTTTGGAAGGGTCAATGGTGAAAAATAATCCATGCATATATTTTGAAAATAAAAACTTCAATTTAAAAAAAGAATGCAAACTTATTAATAAAACATTACAAAGGGTAGTAAAAAAAATGAGATTAGGAAAACCTCATAAAACAAAAAAAATGGAAAGAAAAATTAAATTTGTAGGAAGAATAGCAAAGTGGAAAGAATATTGGATTGGGTGAGTGCTTACTGAGTAGGTCACTTCATCTCTCTACCATCCAATTTTCTCATCTACAAAATGAGGGATCTGATCAAGATGACCTTGAAGACCCCTTCCAACTCAATTTATTCAATCAGCAAAAAACACAATGGAACTATTATCTACTAATGCGTAGCATTTATATGGCACTTTAAGGTTTGCGAAACACTTTATAAATATTATCTCACTTGATTCTCAAAACAGCTATAGGAGGTAGCTGCTATTATTATCCCTATTTTACAGAAGAAGAAACTGAGGCAGAGAGGATAACTAACTTGTCCTGGGTCATAGGACACACAGATAGAAAGTGTCTGAAGCAGTTTTCCTGACTTCAAATTTAGCATCTAACCACTGCACCACATAACTGTTTTATCTCCCTTATGTGAATGCACAGCTAGTATATGTTTGAGACTAGATTTTAACTCACAAAGAGGATCTTTGTGTGCTCATTCAATGCTAGCTCAGTAGCCAATTAAAAAGCTTGTTTCACCATCACCCAGTAAACTGATAGAAACAGTCAGAATACCTGTGAAGTTCTAAATTGGAAGAGAGAAGGGGCCCGAGCTGCTTGATGACTCCTTTGTGAAAACGATTCACCATGTGGACTGGCAGCAAGCAGCAGAAGATATTGTGTATGTTCTAAGAACTAGGTTTCATGGACCAACCTGCTTGCTTATTATAACAATCAAGGACTGTTTCCTTTTCTCCATCACTTCTTATCCTCCATTCCCCTACAAATAATGGTCTTGACCCATCTCTGATCCTTCTATTGCCCTCAACATAGTCACATCATCTTGTTACACTGTTAGGATTCATTACCAATGAGCTTTAGCTCATTCTGAGCCTTGACACTCCTGATGCTTCCTTCTGAATACCACCATGCTCCTGTATGCATCCTCCATTACCTGCTTCCATCTTTTATACATGGTGGGAGGTTTTTTTTTTCCTTTAAGCTAATGAGTTCCCTGAGCATCCACATTAGTCTTTTCAGACAGCTTCCCTTTTTCTTCTTGATAAAAATTATTTGTTTCTGTCAATAGAATTTAGTTCTTGAAATCCTGATCACTGACTTCCCCTCCATCTCTGAGACTCTGGTTTCCCTCGGAGAATTTCTGGAGCCAGGGATGCTACTTCTTTTTCCTGCGATTCCTTTGAAATCCAGTCGCCCAAATTAGTGATTTGGGCTGCTGGGCCCAGCTTCTCTCACCCCCTCTTTATCATGAGGAAATCACTTTCTCCCAAAGTTTCTGTTATTTCCATCTCAGCAACCAGATTCAAGTACAGGATGATTAGAAATTTCACTTAAATAGAGGTTGACAGTTTGCAAAGCACTTCACATGCATTAATTCATTGAAATCTTTGAACATTTCAGTGAGATAGTCAACATAAAAAGAGGGAGTGTATTGGATCTGAAATCAGGAAAGCAGAAGTTCAAATCTCACTTTAGATACTTACTATGAGAAAATGGGTGATATAATAGCACAAATGATAGCTAACATTTCTATAACAATTTATATAATCTCCTCAGATCCTCACAACAATCTTGACAGTTAAATGCTATTATTATCCCACCCTACAGATGAGGAAACTGAGACTGAACAAAGTTATGTGAATTAACCAGAGTCATTCACTTAGAAAAGTCACTTCACTTATCTGTGACTCAGTTTCCTCATATATAAAATGAGAGGTTTGGACTGGATGGTTTCAATCTTCCTTCTAGATCTAAATCTATGATCTGAGATCTCCATTTTTCAAATTAGGAAACAGACTCAGAAAGGAAGGGTCAGTGACTTACTATATCACTAGTAAATGCCAGGAAAGCTATAAAGCCAGGTCATTCCTACTCCAAGATTAGACTTCTTCTCACTACTGCCATGCCATCTTTTGAAGCAAAGAGACCACCATATCTCCTTTCCTTCCATGTATTTAATCTCCCATTGGTTCCAAGCTGTCCTTCTATTCCTAAAAGAAAAGTTCTAACTCCAAAGCCTTCCCTCTCACATCATTTCTGGTTAGGGACCCTAGCTACTTCTCACAGTTCTGAAATATTGTATTCATAAGGCTTCAATCAAAAATTTCCTTTTCATGACTTATTATGATTAGTCATTGTGTATGAAGAGAAGGTACACAGAGTGAATTCTGGAAATCTCAGTCCTTAAGACTATAGCCTACCAACAGGATTGTTAAACCATTACTACTGCCAATTGTGAGGTTTTATTCTAATGATTTGGTTCATTCTTCTACCTTTTATATGAACTATGGCTTCTACCACTTAGGTACTATATTTTTCTTAATATTTTATTTATTTTTAATTTATGAAATGAAACAATCATTTCCATAATACAGTAGAATATTTTTCAAATGATTGATCATAAAACTGCAAATCTATTAGGTACAATTTGCTAGTTACATTTACTTTACATTTACCTACAGTGCCAAATTGGTCTATGATTCCCTAGGGAATTAGAGGCTGTTAAGGCTGAATTACAGAATATCTTGTAAGAAGTTAAAGAGATTATAAAAAGAGTGGCAACCATCATTAAAGGCATTGAGGCGGTTCTAGAGTATCAAATACTATGTTTGGCTATATTCCAAATAGACCTTCCTGGAAACCAGTGAAAAGGAGGAGGGAAAAAGAAGGAATGAATTTTTATATAACACCTACTTTGTGGTAGGCACTGTGCTAAATGCCTTTTACAGATATCTCATATGATCCTTGTAATAAAACTGTGAGGTAGATGCTACTTTATCCCCATTTTATAGATGAAAGCACTCAAGCAATTGTAGGTTAAGGGCCTTGCCCAGTATTTAGTAGCTACTTAGTATCTGAGGCTGGATTTTGAACTCAGGATTTCCTGACTGTAGGACAACCACTCTAATCATTGTACCACAAGCTATCTCTAATAGTGTGATTACACATATATTCATTCAGTTTTTTGATCTACTTCTTGGCTCAAATTATCCTCCTCATTATTTATACCCAATATATTCCACTGGTCTTTGCAATAACTGCTCATCTCTACCCCAACCTACACTCTCTAAGTCCTGGACCAACAATATTAATAGATGGATAAGCAGAAAGAAAATAGGCCAGAATATCATTCACTCATGAAGAAGATGAGGTTTCCTCTAGTGGCTATAAGATTGGCAAGGTTGTGACATATAATAAGAGAATATTGTTGTCAATTTGTAACATATATACTCCAGAAATGGAAGAAACCTTTCATAAGTAGAATCACAGTAATCAATAACCTCAAGATCTAGTTTCTAGGTATGAAATATATTGCATAAGATAATTGTACATTACAGCATCAATATTATATGATGATCAATTCTGATGAACATGACTCTTTCCAACAATGAGATGATTGATGCTAGTTCCAATGATCTTGTGATGAAGAGAGCCATCTACACCCAGAGAGAGGACAGGAACTGAGGGTGGATCACAACATAACATTCTCACTCTTTTTGTTGTTCATTTGCATTTTGTTTTCTAACTCATTTACTTTTTTTATCTGATTTTTCTTGTGCAGCAAGAGAATTGTATAAATGTATTTATACATATTAGATTTAATATATATTTTAACATGTTTAACATATGCTGGATTGCTTGCCATCTAGGGGAGGGGGTGGAAGGAAGAAGGAAAAATTCTGAAACACAAGGCTATGCAAGGATCAATATTGTCAAATTATCTGTGCGTATGCTTTGAAAATAAAAATCTTTATTTAAAAAAAAGAAACATTGCATAAGCCCACATTTTTTTTTGCTTTTTGCTGAGACACTTGAGGTTAAGTGACTTGCCCAGGGTCACACAATAAGCCCACATTCTGTTGAGTATAATTAAGTTAGAAAGGTATACAACAAACCCCACTATTACCATTCCTATCCATCGACATTGTTGGAAGGGAGATGAGAAACCGCTCAAGCCAGACAGATAATTAATTCCTTGATCTGGTAGGAACTTCCAGGTCCTGAGTTTCTACAACAAGTTTTCCAATGCATCTCAATCCCACCAATTTTAGTACTCTGAAAGCAGTCAGCTTTCAAGCTGTCCTAGCTTTATTTAAATTTGCTCCCCTTTGAATCTGAATTTCATCTAATCTGCCCCAGAGAGGAATGAGTCAGGTCCCAACTGGAGGTGTGTATCTAATCACTCATACATATTGACCTGACTCAGATGGAATACAAGAGATCTTTCTGGACATGATTGACATTCAATATGTTAACTAAATGTTCTGAAATTCATGTTATCAAAAAAGAAAATGATAAGCGTATTGTATTCTTTCATCTGAATCACTCACAACAACAAAAATGGCTATAGCCTGGTGCAGTCAAAAGAATGCTGGATGTAGAATGAGAGAATCTGTTTGAATCCCAACTTTGCCATTTACTAAATGTGTGAGAGTGGAAAATTTGTTTTATTTCTCTTGGTTTCAGTTTCCTCCTCTGCAAAATGATGTGATCGAATTAATGTAGTTAATGATGAAGAGCTTTCTCAATTCTAATTCTATGATTATTATGTTGAACAAAAAGAAGAAAAAAATCCAAGTGTTGAATAGTAACCTATTGGACCTTTTAGTGACCTATTTCCAAGAAAAATGGAACTTGGATCTTGGGCTTCACATAACTAGATAAATCCATTTGTTTTTTACTAATCTGGAAACTCATAAATAGGATAATCAGTCTCAGACTCACACAACAAGACTATTTTATATAGTTCTAACAACACAATTTTTATCAGAGTCATCAATCCTAGAACATTAAATATTTGTCCCCAAGAAAACATATGATACAGATAATTACCATGAAGATAGTATATATCATGATGACATTCAGAAAACCATTAAGGGCCCTAGCATGAACAAGTTTTCTCTGAATTGAGCTAAGAATAAAGAAAACAATAAATACATTAGCCTTCAGTACTTTTGGAGCTGCATTTGAACAATAAAAACTTGTAGCGGGAACACACACACAAAAAAAAAAAGTTGAAGATTTCTTTCATTTGTGTGCAGGATTAACTTAGTGAACAAGAGCAAAAAAAGCAGCTTCCTTATAAAAGGGACTATGTGAGCCATGTGGGGAGAACAGCTCCATGAAGACTTGAAGACAGCAGGGAGAAAGATGGAATTTGGTCTAAGACAGAGGCATCACACTGTACACAATGCTGGAAAGAGGCTTGCTTACGAGAGCTAAAAAAAAAAAGAAATTGGTGCTGGATGGACACGTACAGACATGGTGAAAGTTCTTGGCTGAAGGCACTCGTCCACGTGGTCCCAGAGATACAGAAATCCATATCAGGTGGGAATAATAACCAGCAGTGAAACGATGGTGTTCCAAAGATGGGTGGAACAAAGGATGGAGCAAGGTCATAACTGGGAAAGAACAGGGCAGATTGCCACAACACTGAATGGCAAACCTGGACACCATCCTTCACTAGTCGTGTGAGTCAGGTCAACTGTGCATCTCTGGGCTTGGGAAGAACAATTCTTTAAAAAGACCAGAGCACCCATATCAGTGCTGTAAGTCTGAGTGACTAATTAGGTTCCATTCAGAAAGGGAGAAAAACTCCTTGACTGTCCATGTCTTTACTAATTATATGGAGTTTTTTATTGTTCTATAAATATATCTTTGTCTAAGTTTTTTGTGCTTATTAGCCTGAGTGCTTTCAAGGGAGCTGAAGGCCCTTTCAGGAATCAAAACAGTGGATCACTAAGGGTCCCAGGACTTCCCAAGGAAGGTAGGAGAGAGAAAACCCTGAGATTATCCCCATCTCCATTTTAGGAGGGATTCTGCCATCATAGGTACATTGTCATCATCAACATTATCACACTAGATAGGTAGATAGAATGTGTGTGTATAAATATGTATGTATATACATATATATACATGTTTTTGAGAGAGCAATAATTTTAGTTATAAAGTTTTTCACATGTATAACTTATGTTATATATACACACACACACACACATATGTATACATATATAACCTAAATGCTCTTCCCACAGAGACTATTGAAACTATTTTTATATCATTGGGGAGGGGGAAGAATCTTGGGAAAAGTGAAAGTCTAACTTTCATCTGCAATCTTTTAACTAAGAGGCTATGATATAATAAAGAAAAAGGACTAAGAGAACTTTCCTGAGAGAATGAAGAACTGAAGGAATGACTTGTCTTTGAGAAAGACTGAAAAGTCATTTCCCAACAGCACTGAATGGAAATCCTGTGCTTTGAATTCCTAAAGAAAATTCTTGACAGATTTTAGCTGCCGGTAGCACTGTGCTTCCATACTTGAGAATTCATCAGTTGATCCGATAGATAGTGATGAATTTGACTGTGATGTTTGTCATATTGTCATTTTAAAGTGTATCTTTGTGTTATTTGTTATGCTGTGAATAAACATTTGGTGTTTAAGTCTATTTACTTAATAAACTGGAGTTGGTACTCTGAACTAATTCATGAAAATAGATTATAACTTTCTATTAACTGATGGAGAAATATCAGAACATATACCTTGATTACCCTAAAAATATGGTAGAAAATTAATAAGGAAACAAACCAGTAACAATTAAAGAGAAAAATAATCATAATTAGGCTATACAAAATGGGGGAGTGTCATCCCTAAAAACTGTTACCTGTTTGATGCTCATAGCAAGCCTGTGACATAGGTAATGCAAGACTTCTGTACAAGGGTGAGGAAGCTTAAAAAGATAGAAGAAGATGGATTCTAACCCCACTCTTTGCTTCCAAGTCCAGAGCATTTTTTCATTCTTTGGAAAGGTTTACTCATTCCTCTTAGCCACATCAAAGACCACCTGGTATTTGCCTTACTCTTGAGCCATTCATTTCTACATTTGTTTCCAAAAGTCCTAAATCATTCTACAAATCAAGATGGGCCCTGTCATTCCTAAAAAAAGGGATGCCAGTTTGCAGCTGGGATGGCTTCTGCCCATAGTTAGCTTTCAGCACATTGATCAATTAACCACCTGGAGCTGGTAATCGAGGTAGAATTCCATCCTAATGAGTGCCATTAGGATGCCCAGTGCCACCTAATGAGCCTATTTTCCTGTCCTGGCCAAAGGCCCATGATAACACTCTTGGCTGATGTGTCTATAATGAATTCTATTAAATGAAAAATTCTCTGTAATTATCTCTATTAATTCTATGTCACATTAATATGAATATGTCATCTGAATCTCATGTAATAGTCTCTGGCCACTTATCGGCCACACTCTTAGATGGCAATGATATCTTTTGGGCAGTCATTATGTACCATGACCTATTTGTACAGCTGTGTGAAAGGCACCAGCCTTAATTAACTAAGAGACAGTATGGTATAGTAGGAAGAGCTTGGATTTAACTCAGGAAAATCTCCTATTCATAACACATGCCCCGTATTTACTCTCTGATCCTTAAAATTCCTCTCACACATAGACCTTGAAAAAAACATCCATTTTCCCAGTATCCCAAGCCCTGCCTGTTTGTTATCTTCTGTGAGCACAATTTATTCCAAAATAAACACACAAGACAGTGAGTGCATCCACTCCCTACACATGAGATCTGAGCGAGGACAAGGGGTAGGCTGGGTAGGCATCCACCTATGGTACACGGAAAGGAAGAAAAGAGAGATGCTTCTTTATGTGACTTTTTTATGAAGACATATTATTAATGCCAGAACATCTGACTTTCTGTGGCATACAGGGATTTACTTTATGATCAGTATAGTTTTCCATGTTACTATGGAATTGCCAAGGCACCAAGAGATAGCGAAATAGATTTTCACATCTTGAATTCAGGTTATGTTTACCTTTGTCCCAGGTCTGCTGCAGATAAAGGCTCTTGTTTTAATGAGGTTTGAGGAAAACAAGAAGCATCGGGATGTAGTAGGTAGAGAACTGGGTTTGATATCAAGAATACCCAGGTTCCCATCCTGCCTCTGATATATATTGGCTGTGTGACTTCATACAGGTCATTTAACCACTAGTTGTAAGCCAAAACTTCTTAAATTATAGGTTGTGACCCCACATGGGGTTGTGTAACCGAATGTGGGGGTCACAAAAAAATTTGACAGCAATAAAAAGTATCAAATATTCTGCTAAGATTAATTCTTTATATAAAAATAAACAAGCAAATATAGTTCATTAATATACACATTTGCTTTTGTCTTTAATAAATGGTAAAATTAGATGTATACCAAAGAACTGTTTTAAAATAAATTTTTCTATGATTTATTATCAGTAAATGCTTAATTTTTATGCTTATTTTATATACCTATATAAAAGGGATCCTGTAAAAATTTCTTGGACAAAAAGGGGTCATAAAGTAGAAAAGGTTTAAGAAGCTCTGGTCTAGGGAATTAAGATAAAAAATTGCAAAGAAGGTGCTGACCAGTCTATACTGAAGGAATTATAGGTTCAGTCCCTGTCCCTTTAATTAAACAAATGTTTGAAATCTTGACAAGCTTTCCACCTTGTGAAAACAAGTTTCTACCTGTAGGATATTTGCAGCTAGAAGGAGCTCACTAACTTGATATTAATTGACTTTCCTACTAACCAGTCAACAAATGCATGTCTGCCTGCCACCATCTTCACTCATTACCTCAGAGTTTTAGATTACCACAGAAACAGAAGTGTATGGGCAATATGACTTAGTTCTCTTCCCCTAGTCAGGTCCATACTCCAAGTTCTAGCATGGTTTTGGAGGAGAAAAGGAAAGTGAGGAAAGGAGATGCAAGAAGAATGAAAGAAAGGAAGGAGGGAGGAAGGAAGGAAGGAAGGAAGGAAGGAAGGAAGGAAGGAAGGAAGGAAGGAAGGAAGGAAGGAAGGAAGGAAGGAAGGAAGGAAGGAAGGAAGGAAGGAAGGAAGGAAGGAAGGGAGGGAGGGAGGCACTTCATCATTATTCCTGGATGGGGTATGTCAGTCAACTCCCTTATAGTCCAAGGAATATTTCACACACCTCCAAGTCCCAATTAATGTGACTGACAAAATGCTCCATGCCTTGATAGCTTGAGCAGGTAAGTCCAGCCCTTTGGTTGAATCATGGAATCACATGAATACATGTGAACCAGATATAAACAATTCTGAAACCAAACAATTCTGAGATGATGCTATTGAATTAATCAATCCAAGGGATAAATTAGGTACAGTTAAGTGATTCCATCCATTGGATGAATCAGATAATAAAATGTGTTAAAATTGTTTGAAAGAATTAGACTCACCCCTGAGCCCAGGTATAGCAGAAAGGGCAATTAAGCTTTGAAACTTCTTAGAGAAGATCCTTGTGTCTGTAACCAGAGGAGGAAGGAGTGAACCCAGAAGGGGTGTCATTTTCCTTCCCATTCTTCTTCCAATAATGACCATATCATTAAAGAGACTAGACAAGTAATCAGCAATGCATCCAGCTGGGATCTGAGAAAAAACAAAGGAGACACACTAAAGAAAGAAAGATTCAGGGACCTGACTTCTTTGGAATGGAGAAAAGTGAAGCTTCAGTATTCTACAAGGGTCCTACATCTCAGGGCCACCAGGGGGCTGCTCATATCTCAGAGGCACTTAGTAAGGACTACAGGAAGGGAAAAACAATTTTCCATCTAACCATGAGCTGTGGGTCATTCTTTTTCATGTGTACTTTCTAAGTTCAAACTCACATTCCCTTCCCCTTCCCTACCCGACATGTACTTGTGGGGAGAGCAGCTAGGTGGTATAGTGGAGAGAGCACTGGACTTCCTGAGTTCAAATATAGTTTCAGACACTTATTAGTTGTTCAATACTGGGCAAGTCACTTAACCCTGTTTACTTCAGTTTCATCCTCATAAAATGAGCTGGAAAAGGAACTATTAAACTACTCCAGTACCTTTGCCAAGAAAACTCCAAATGAGATCACAAAGAATCAGACATGACTAAAATGAATAAATCACTTGTGAGGAAATGTGTCAATTTTAGGGAATTTTTTTTGGGGAGGTATTAACACACATTGCTTTATGAATCATGTTGGGAAAGAAAAAATCAGAGCAAAAAGAGAAAACCATGAGAGAGAAAAAACAGGAAAAAAAAGTGAACATAGCATGTGTTGATTTACATTCAGTCTCCTTAGTTCTTTTTCTGGATGCAGATGGCATTTTTCTGTCCAAAGTCTTTTGGGATTGCTTCAAATCACTAGACCACTAAGAAAAACAAAGTCTTTCATAGGTGATCATTTCATATTCTTGCTGTTATTGTGTACAATGTATTCCTGGTTCTGCTTGTTTCACTTAGCATCAGTTTGTGTAAATCTTTCTGGGCCTTTCTAAAATTAGTTTGTTCTTCATTTTTATAGAAAAATAATATTCCATTATCTTCATATACTATAACTTGTTCAGCCATTCCCCAATTGATGGGCACCTACTCATTTTTCTACCACAAAAAGAGCTGCTTTAGACATTTTTGCACATGTGGGTCTTTTTCCATCCTTAATGATTTCCATGGGATACAGACCCAATAGTGGCACTATTGAGTCAAAGGATATGCACAGTTTTATAGCCCTTTGGGCATAGTTCCAAATTGCTTTTTAGAATGGTTGGATCATTTCACAACTCCACCAACAATGCATTAGTATCCAAGTTCTCCCACTTCTCCAATATTTATCATTATCTTTTCCTGTCATCTTAGCCAATCTGAGATGTGTGAGGTGGTACCTCAGAGTTGTTTTAATTTGTATTTCTCTAATTAGTAGTGATTTAGAGCATTTTTCATATAACTATAGATTGCTTTAATTTCATCATCTGAAAATTATTCATATTCTTTGACCATTTATTAATTGGAGAATAGGGAATATTTCATGCCAATTTCTTTTGCCTTATCATCTTAGTAAATACTCTCTAAAGAGCTAATTAACCCCTATCAGGCTAACTAATGGTGAAGAACACACAGAATGGACTCTTGTGAGCAATAATGTTAGAACCCTCCCTCTATTCTATGGAAAAAATATATTTAATGATATGCTTATGTGTGGGGTTGGAATGGGATGGAAAATGACATCCCTTCTGGACTCACTCCTCCCTCTAGTTACAGACACCAGGGTCTTCTATCAACTACTCAAAGAAGTTTCAACACATAACTCCCCTTTCTGTTACACCTGGTCCCAGGAACAGATTTAATTCTTTCAAACAATTTTAATAGATTTCATTATCTGATTCATCCAATAGATGGAATCATTTAACTATCTGTACCTAGTTTATACTCTGAATTGATTAATTCAATAGCATTATCTCAGAATTGCCTGTAACTAAATGCAGTCTGATAGGTCTGATGTACAGGTAATAAACACAGGTGAGTGGTCAGCTGGAGCCCACATATGTGGAACTAAGGTAGACCAGCAAGATCCCATCCCTTCATATGGCTGACCCACAGTGCTTTCTGAGGTTGCCCCATCTTCTAAGAGATAAATCAATTAATATGCATTCATCCAGAAAAAGGCATTAGAAATATAAAGACAAAAATAACAAAAAATAAAAGTCCCTGAATTCAAGAAACTTTCATTCTATGGAACAAAGCAACATGTGCACACACACACAAATACATACATAAATACATATGTATGTATACATATTTACAGAAAGAATATAGTATGCTTATATACTAAGTATACATATATATTCAAAATATGAATCAACTAAACACAAGATAGTGGAGGTGGGAGACTAGCAACAAGGAAGGTCAGAAAAAGCTTCACGTAGAAAGGATGTGACAATATTCTTCATGTGTTGTGTTCTCAAGAGCAAGAACTGTCTTCTTTTATATCTGGATCCTTAGAGTCTAGCATATCGTAAGCTCTTATACTGTTGTTGTTGTTTTTTACTTTAATTCATTCATCCGATCTAAGCTGTGAATAAAGCTAGGGATGTTTAAAAGATGAGGAAAGAGTAATCCAGGCATGAAAAAGTCCTGGAGAAAGGAAATGGAAGGCTATCTGAGAAGAACAACAGAAAGATCATTTTGGCTGGATCATTAAGCATGTGAATAGGGAGTAATAACGAATAATACCAGAAAGGAAAATTAAAATCCAGTTGTGTTGGTTACTTTCTTTTTTTATTTATTTTAAATTTACAATAGCATTTTAGTTTTCCAAATATATGTAAAAATAGTTTTTAACATTCATTTTTATGAGACTTTGTGTTTCAAATTTTTTTTCTCTCCCTCCCTTACCTTCCCTCTCCCCAAGAGAGCAAGCAACCTATATAAGTTTAAAATGGAATAATTTTAAATATATTTCCATATTACTCAGATTTTAAAAGAAAAATCATATCAAAAGGGAAAAAACCATAATAAAGTAAAAACAAACAAACAAAAAAAGAAAATACTATGCTTCAATCCACATTCAGTTTCCATAGTTCTCTCTCTGGATGCTGATGATATTTTCCATTCCAAGTCTACTGGAATTACCTTGAATCACCACATTGTTGAGAAGATCCAAGTCCCTCACAGTTGATCATCACATAATCTTGTTACTGTGTACAATGTTCTCCTGGTTCTGCTCACTTCATTTAGCATCAGTTCATATAAGTCTTTCCAGGATTTTCTGAAATCAGCCTGCTCATCATTTCTTATAGAACAATAATATTCCATTAGAGTCATATACCATAACTTAATAAGCCATTCTCCAATTGATGGGCATTCACTCAGTTTCCAGTTCCTTGCCATGTTAGTCACTTTCTACAAGCCTCTTCAAATTCATGTGTTCCCCATCACCAAAAGAAAGAAAGAAAAGGACTTATATATGAAATGAAGAATCCTCAAAGAAAGATAATAGAATTCCCAACGAGGTAAAATTCTCTATAAATTAACACCAGAAAAATCTAACATTTAGAAAGTCCTTCCCTCTTTAGCCTTCACACACATATGGAAAGAATACAAGCCAACTTGAAGGCTTGACCCTAGAGTAGAGACTCATGCAGATATAACAACCCTGACCAAACATGACCCTCTCCACCATCCCATGAAACAGGTGGCAGAGGCAGATTCGGCCCTTCATGGGGCTAAAAGAGGAGAGAAGAGATTAAAGAACTACCTATGATGTATCCATGTCAGTTCACGTATCCATGGCAGTTTATCCTGGAGTCAACTCTGTCCCATAAATTCTCCAAAGAGGTTTTTCTTACTGAGTCAGTTTTCCTCAAGGTCTTTTTTCCGTGGTACCAGACCATTACTGGAGCTATCTATCTGTTACCAATTGTTCTGACTACATGATTTTTTTAACAAACAGATCTAAAGGTCATCCCTTATGTTTTTTTTTTTTTTCATTTTTACAAAGCATTTTACAGGCTTGGAAAAAATACAGGTTGTCCCAAAAGTCTTAGGACAATTCTAAATTATTCAAGCTTAAAACTGTCCTAAGACCTTTGAGACACTGTATATTCTTAACATCCATCGACCAACACAAATAATGAAACACACAAACAAGAGCAATGAATATCCATGATTATACATGAAACAATGTGTGAAATCTTGCTTGTTTCCAAATCAACATCTGAACATCCCTTCATCCTGGTTCTGATGTCATTATGTCTTCATTAACATAGTTACATAAGGCTTATAAAGCTTCCTTATGATGTTGGTATTTCAGTTTTTATGCCCAATTTCCAAATGATGAAACTGAGGATCAGAAAGGGAGAGTATCTCATCCATGGTCACCAAGTCAGTGAGTACCAGAGATATGGTTCAAACCCAGAACCTACTGGATTTCTACTAAGCCATGTGCCTTCTGCCTTGTTTCTGTACAAGTCATCATTGTTAACATCCTGAGACTTACCCGCAAATACCTGAGTTTCTCCATTACCCTTTGGCTCCATAGCAAATGTTGATTCTTCAGAAGTTGTCAGGTTCCAAAATTTAAAGCCATCTAACATTGCTGGGAGGAAACTGGTGTTAAGAAAGAAAGTTTTTGTGCCAGAGAACAGTTTAAGATCATTAAAAGCACCATGTCATTTTCTAAACGTAAACGCTCTTCTCCCAATTCAGGTAAAAATCTTAAAATACCAAATATGGTACAAAAATGTTTCATGGGGCCTAAAGGTTGCCAATTACACAGGAAATGCAACAAATTTGGTAAATGTAGCTCCTTAAATATATGAATTTTAGTTGACTTGTCAGTGGAATTGGTTTTAGATAAATTGACTGCTTCTAGTCTCTGTCACTCAGTCTAATTTAACAATATTAAGTGCTTCCAATGTGTATGTTGCTAAATTAAGGACTAGGGACATAAAAATCACAGAATCTCACCATTGGAAGGGAATTCAGTAGCTATCTAGCCTAATCCACACATAACCCATAGAAAATACTCCCACTATAGTACAACACATATCAAGACACAATGAAAAAGTCACTGTCTTTGTGGAATCCCCATCTATTGGGAGCCAATGTAGCTCCCCTTTCTACATGCCCCTCAGTGAAGCCCATTAGCAGGGTGTAGCTCTTGGATCCTTGTGTTCTCACAACTAGAGGCTTAGAGGCACTGGGTAGTACAAGACTTCACCATGGAACAGTAACCAACTCAGCTATGTCTATGACCAAATGCAATGACAAGCTTCAATTCACTTTTATGATATGGTGAATGGGATTTTCCAATGACAGCTTGGTAAAGCCAGGCTTTTTTTAATGCAATATCCAATCGTTAACACAGGTGACAGTGTCTGAGTAAATGTGTGTCCATTTGACACACTGGTGTTGAGATGAAAATGGATTGAAGTTCATGGATATATGTCCATTTCATGGCAGAAAGCCCATGCTCTCCATCCTGGGAGAGGCTCCCAGAAAACTCCATTTCCAGTAAAGCTAACTCCCCACATCTAGAGCTTGTCAGACTCCTGAAGCAACCTTGAACCTAGAACCAGGAGTCAGAAGACTAGCTCAGAGGTGAAACCAGCAGTTCTTTCATGGTATCCTGAAAAGAACAGTTCCTAAGAAACATCTGAGGCATCTAGTCCCAGCTCTCTTATTAACTTGCTATGTGATATTGGGGAAATACCTTCCCTCTCTGGTCATTAGATCTTTATTCTGTAATATTAATAATAATTAAGCGGATGGCTGAGAGCACAGTCCACTGTACTATGTCGCTAACATTCCTAACTAGATTAAACTAACTAATTAATGGGAAATACTTAACAAAATAAATAAAAATATAATCCAACAAAGATAATGTTAGTATATATGGCTTTCTAAGTCACCAGGCTGTCCTTTGGGATCCTTGTATCCACTTCGTGGCTTCAAGCCTATTTGACTTTGACAGCACTAGTATAGATAACTCCTTATCTCTTTATTTATCTATTTATGATTCTAGGTCAGCTTCACATATGTCTCCTACCCCCCCTTCGCCTTTAGCTTCCTTGGTATAATGAATGATCTATACATAGACACTTAAAGGCACTGTGACATAACGAGCAGGCTTTGGATCAAAAAGACCTGGTTTAAATTCTGCCTCTGACACATATAGGTTATGTGATGCTGAGTCAGTTACTTAGCATCTCAGTATTTCAGGCAACTCTAGAAGACCTAAGTCACGGAGCAAATGTTAAATCTGCACCTATGGAGAGTTTTCTCTGTCAATGAAAGGGCAGGTCTAGTCCCAAAAGGGGAAAAACACCCAAAAGCAAAAGGGGATGAGTGGATAGGAACACTGAATTTTGGCAGCAATGCTTCCAACCTACCTGGATTAGCCCCCATTGACCAGGAACGTTTTAGATAGGTGAGGACCAAATGCAAAAGCATAAAATATGGATCCATGGGGATCTCGAGGAATCCAGGCTATGCTCAAGTCTGGAAGATTACCCCTGGAGTGTGATGGCAATGAGCTGGGCACTAAAGGAAGGAGGGTGGGGCTCACGGATGCTTTTTTTGCAGAAGCATTACAAGAGAAGGGCTGAGTTCCCAGTTTGCCTCCTTGGGAAATGATTCCAAAACAGCTACAGTAGCCAAGCAACCTTCAGCGGCAGGGGGAGGGCTAATTAGCTTCCAATGCAAGTGCAAGGATGATTGTGATTGCGTTAATTAAACCACAAGCCAGAAAAGCCCAAGATAGAAGAGTGGAGGCTGCGAATCTTCTCCTAACTCTGGCTCTGTCCCTGCTATATTAAGCTAAACTTTAGATCTATCATCTAAAATTTATATAATCTCAGAGTTGGAAAGGCTCTTCAGAATTATCTTCCAAGAGTTTTTAACCAGGGTCTATGAATACAAACATATACACACATATATACACATATGTATATGTTATATAACATGAACATTAAATATATAAACATATTTGTACATAAGCATATAAGAGATGTAATGATACATTATACATAAATATATTCATGTAGAAATAAAAAAGGAATTATATTCTTTTTAATGGTTGTATTTCACCATAATTTGTTTCTTTTGTAATCCTGTCTATTTTACTTAATGCATTTAAAAATATAATTCTATTACTAGCTGTATGACCCAGCAAGTCACTTAATCCTGATTGCTTTGCCTATATGTAAATATATGTGTATGCACATATATATGTATACATGCATACATATATATTATAATGTGTTTGTATTTCTGAAAAGACATCAGCAGACACTCCAGAGAGATCTATGACTAAAGTTAAGAAGATCTTGGGGAAGCTAAGTGGCACAGTGGATAGAGCACCAGCCCTGAAGTCAGGAGGACCTGAGTTCAAATATGGCCTCAAGACACTTCTTAGCTGTGTGATCCTGGGCAAGTCATTTAACCCCAATTGCCTCAGCAAAAAAAAAAAAAGAAGAAGAAGAAGAAGATCTGCTCTAGTCCAAATTCCCCACCAGGACAAGCATTCTCTCTATGGCCTCCCTTACTAGTCACCCAATCTTAGTTCAAACAGTTTTATTGATCATCAATTAAAGGAGGAAGTGCATTCCATGTCTAGAAAGCCTTTCCTTACGCAAAATTGGAAATCTGCCTCTCTAACTGTCTCTCCTCCTCTCCCCCACCCCAGAAATCTAAGTTCTACTTGTTGGGATGGGACACAACCCCTTCTTCAGGAATTTTGTTAGAGACACAGGCATCTGCAACAGGGCCATATTGGAATGGGTGAGTCACCCAAACATCCCCAACATAGAAAGAAAACTCTCACCAGAGACACTGCCTCTTAGTTTCCTCTTCCATTTGCTGTTCCCTGGAGGAGTCCAGCTTTGACACATGAACCACTTTCATTTCTACCCTTTTGCCAAACCTTTTTCCTCTTGACTGCTCAATGAAAATTTCAAACCTTTGGACAATGTCTGGATTCCAGTTTATCTCTGATCCTCTCAGCACCCTAATTCCAGTTCATTGATTTCCCATGAGACTTCCCCACTCCCAACTTTCAATCAAGCCTTGGATAAATGGAAACAAACCAATTAGTCTGTCACTGGCCATTCTCTCCATGACACTCATCCCAGTTAGGATTGGCAGGAGAGGACTAACTTGTCATGCTGGCTTGCTTTCCCAATCTTAATTTCACAGTCAGGAGAACCATCATATCTGAAGACAGCTTCCGGCTCTCTCCCCATAAGCCTTTTATTTTCCAGTTTAAACATCACTACATCACAAAACCACTAATTTAAACATGGGAAACAACCTCAGAAGTCATCTCATCTAAACCACATGTTTTACAGATGAGAAAGGACTAAAAAAATCATCTCTTTTCCTTCTATATTCTTTCTGTGGTCTCATGGGCTCCCATGAATTTAATCGTCTTCTCTAGGCAGAGGTCTCCCCAATTTATATAACTAGTCCTAGTCTCTTTCTTGAGCTCCAGTCCCATATCACCAACTGCTTACTGGACTCTTGAAACTAGGTTATATATAAATCTCAAACTCAACATGTCTAAAACAGAACTCATTGTCTTTCCCCACAAATCCACTTCTATTCCCTGCTTTCAAATCTCCCTCTTCCTTCTTATAGCATCAAAACCCTTCCAGTCATTCAGGTTAGTAATCTCAGTGTCATCCTCCATTCCCTACTTCTCACTCCCCCACATACTTAATCAGTTACCTTTACATCATATTTTGCATCCACTCCCATCTCTGACCAATATATTCGGGTATAGTTCAGAACTTCAATGTCTCTCTCCTAGCCTCTTACAATGCCTTCTCTAATTAGTCCAATAGCATGACACAGTGAATAGGGGATAAAGCCTGGATTCCAATCCTATCTGACTTTCTGCTTCTGTAACTGACCTTGTTTCCCTGTTTCAAGTCTCTTGCCTCTTGAATCCATCTTTTAAATAATTGCAAGATGATATTCCTTAAGGACAGGTCTGACCCTGTTGCCTCTCTGTCCAAAAAGTTCCACTGGCTCATGTTGTCTTTAGGATCAAATAAAAACTCTTCTGCCTGAGCTTTTTAAACAATATTTTATTTTCCCTCAATTACATGAAACAACATTTTTAACATTCATTTTTTTGTTTTGAGTTCCAAATTCTCTCCTTCTGTTCTCTTTCCCCCTCCCTGAAGTAGAAAGCAATATGATTCACGTTATACATGTTCAATCCCATAAAATATTTCTGTAGTGCAAGAAGCTGAAGAAGAAGAAGAAAAAGGAGGAGGAAGAGGAGGAAGAAAAGAAGAAGAAGAGGAGGAGGAGAAGGAAGAGAAAAAGGAGATGGAGGATGAAGAGAAGAAGGAAGAAAAAGAGGAGGAGGAGGAGGAGGAAGAGCAGGAGGAGAAAGAGAAGAAGGAGGAGAAAGAGAAGGAGGAAGAGGAGAAGGAGGAGGGGAAAAAGGAGAAGAAGAAAGAGAGAGAAAGAGAAAGGGATAGAGGGAGGGAGAGGGAGAGAGGGAAGGAGAGAGAGAGAAGGGATCGAGGGAGAAAGATAAAGGGAAGGAGAGGGAGGGAGAAAGAGAGAAGGATGGAGAGATAGAGGGACAGAGGAAGGGGAGACAGAGAGGAAGAAGAAGAAGAAGAAAGGAAGGAATTAGGGAGGAAAAGAGGAAGGAAGGAAGGAAGGAAGCAAAGAGGGAGGAAGGGAGGAAGAAAGGAAGGGAGGAAAGAAGGAAACAAAGAAAGAAATGAAACAAAGGAGAAAAATAATATGCTTCAGTCAGCATTCAGACAACATTGGTTTCTTTCTCTGGAGACAGCATTTTTCATCATGAATTGTCTTGGATCATGGTATTACTGAAATTAGCTACACCAATCACATTGATCATTGTACAGTACTGCTGTCATTTTGTACAATGTTCTCCTACTTTTGCTCATTTGATTTTGTATCAGTTCATGTAAGTCTTTTTAGGTTTTTATGAAATAATTCTTGTCATTTCTTATAGCACAATAATATTCCATTACAATCATATACCACAACTTGTTCTACTATTCCCCAATTGATGGGCATCCCTTTGATTTCCAATTCTATTACTCCAAAAAAACTCTGTTTAAGTTTTAAAGTCCATAATTATTTGGCTTTAGCCTGCTCCTTCAGTCTTATTACTCCTTTTTTAATCAACTAATCAATCAGCAAGTACTTATTTAAAAAGTGCAACACAGATGGACTGGCCATGTACCCCAAATGCTAAATATTGCATAAATACGCAAACCTAAAAGATTATTTGACAGACACCTCACACAAGGCAAATAAATACTCACAATGAGGTCAGAAAAAAAGCAGTACAAGGACACTCTCAAGATCTCTCTGAAGTCTAAGAGCAAAGCAGAATCTCAGCGGCACAAGGAAAACATTAAATATGAAAATCTAGAGACATCTCCATCCCAGATGTTCAGATGGTGTATTTGCACTCGACCTGTGGTAGAGCCTTCTTTGCCAAGTTGGACTGGTCAGTCTCTGTACCTTGACTCCAATAATGTGATATCACTGGTTCTCTTTGAGTACAAAGGACAAATAACAGCAACCACAGCAGTCATTTATATTTAGAAACATTGTTCTGAGAAGGCTTCAGCAGAGATGCCAAAGACATCCATGACCCATGGTCCAATGGGCCAGCCCATGCAGCCTCCACACACTCTACAGCCTCACCTTCTAGAGTTCTAGATCTTCTAGAGTTCTAACTTCTAGAGTTACCTAGCACATGTTTCTGAGGCTGAATTTGAACTCATTTCTCCCTCTCAGGCTCAACCATTGTATTATCTAGCTACCCCAATAAAACACAGTTCTAAGCTTGTTGAAAGAAGACCTGAGTTCTAACCTCACCTCATTTACTTACTAGTTATGTAAGCCTAGGCAAGTTATTTAACATTATTCCAACTCAGGAAACTGACATCATCCTTAAATTAGAGATTAAAGTAGTACTTTACTCAAAGAATCTAAGAGCTAATGTTAGTTATTATTATTATTATTTTAATGACTCCAAAACTGGATACAAATGTGGACTATTGCGGCAAGAAGGCCTTCCCTTCCTTTGGTCTGGACATCAGATCTCTTTTAGGCAGCCTTGGTTTTCTCAGCTGCCATCCTCCCATCAGGAGACATCAGGAGAAAGATCTTTCTGATGTTCCCTTTCCCTAGACTTGAGTAAAATTTCATCCAGAGCAACTGTCCTGCCCAAAGACTGGAACCAGTAAAGAGTATTGAGTCTGGACTCAGACTAAGAGACTTCAAATATCTGCTCCTTATCTTTAAGGTTCCAACCACTGGAAAATGGCTGAACAGGTTGTGATGTATGATTGTGATAAAATATTACTATGCTCTAAGAAATGATGAGAGCAATGGTCTTAGAAGAATATGGAAAGATTTACCTGAAATGGTAAGTCTTTCCATGAAATGGTGTATAGCCAAGTGAGCAGAACCAAAAGAACATTGTATACAGTAACAGTGATGATGTTTTAAGAACAACTTTGAGCAACTAAGTCGTTTTGGCTATTATAAATACAAAAATTAAAAATAAAGAACATATGAAGAAAGATGCCATCTGCATCCAAAGAAAGAAGTGCTAAGTAGAAGTTTTTATAGAATAATTTTACATATATATATATGCATATATATAGTATATGTGTATGCACACATATTTATGTCTAATGGTAGCTATATGTAGGGCAGGGCAGGCAAGGGGGTGATGCTGGGGGCAGGGAGGAATGGAAAATAAAAAAGAAATGTGCATTATTATATATTTAAAAGGAATAGCAAGTTGTGTGTGTGTGTGTGTGTGTGTGTGTGTAATAGTAGTTATTTCTAGAGCAGGAAGGGGAGAAGAAATAAAGGAAAATTAAAAAGAAATTTACATGATAACTTTATTATATACTTAAAAGAAAGTGCAACTTGAACGTAAGAGATTTGCAGTTTCATATGAAATCATCTTTTTTATTATACTTTGTTATGAAAATGCTTGTCTATTCCATAAATTTAAAATAAAATAGAATTTTTTTCATAGTTCCAATCACTGGGACAAGAGACAGCCCAGGCACCTTTGACTGCCTTCTGAAATGAAAATCTGATTTCCTATAAAGGGGATGACTTCCAGGCTGGGGTTAAGCCAGACGGGATTGTAGAGGATGGAAACTTGTGAGAAAATGTCAAGGACATCCACCTCTACTTCCCAGAGAAATGGCCCCACTGTCTTTCAGGACCATAAAAGTGAAAAGCAGTCTAACAATATCTAGAATGTCCAATAGTTATTGAAAAATCCATTGATGTCAGACTCCCCCAAGA
Organism: Myrmecobius fasciatus; assembly: GCA_023553655.1. Classification (NCBI taxonomy): domain Eukaryota; kingdom Metazoa; phylum Chordata; class Mammalia; order Dasyuromorphia; family Myrmecobiidae; genus Myrmecobius; species Myrmecobius fasciatus. Next base: position 354,114 of record JAJPUD010001670.1, on the reverse strand, counting down.
GTGCTTTGTAAAGGCCACAGGAAATCACACCCAGCAAGAATTACAATTAGCTCCTCCTGGGACATCTCTCCCTTCTGAGCACCAATGAATGGAAAGGTGAACAGCCGCTCGGGCTCCCCTCTGTTAACATGATTACCTTGCTGGCCTTTTCCTCTGACTCTCCCATCCCAGAAGGTTCTACTCCCCTCAAACATAGCTCCCACCTCCTCCAGGAGACATGTCACCATCTCTTCTCCTTGATGTAGGCAATAGAAATGCCCAGAGAGGGTATGGAGAGGGCTGGGCTGGGTGAGCCTAAAGCAGGGGAAGGAAGCTGACTTTTAAAAGTGGGCACTCCAGCTGCTGAAAGAGCACCACATCTGGGGTCAGAGAAACTGGGCTCGAATCCCCACTCTGCTCCTTGCTATAAATGTATTATTGGGCATGTTCCTTCCTTCTCTGGGTCTCTGGGGAGGCTCAAGTGCAGGGAATGTACTAGGTGAACACTATGGTCTGCTCCTATTACTCAAGGTCAGCTTGCCCTTCACTTTTCCTCTAGGAACAGGTGTGGACACACACACACATATCACAGTCACGTACACACACACACATATCACAGTCACGTACACACACATGAGGCAGGAGGCAGAAAGATGTATTTCCTAGAGGACCCTTTAAGCCTGAGGAGTTTATATTCAGTACCCTGGGCAGTGGACAGAGCCTTGAACTCATTTGCAGGGGGCAACTTTGTTATTGATTTGATCTGTTTCTCCCTCTGAGCTTCAATTCCCACCACCAAAATGGGAATAATAGTATCATTAATACCTCTCTTATGAAGATTATTATGAGTATACAGTGAGGTCATGGATGTTAAATGTCAGGTAACCATAAATCACTATAGAAAGATGAGCTGGATCAATGACCACAAAATATAATAAAGAAATTAGCCATGTTATTCTGGGGAAAAAAGTGAAAAAATTTTTTTTGTTCTAAACCGATGATTGCTTTGGTATAAGGAGTTCCCAGTGTGGAATAGTCTAACTGTTCTGTAACTTAAAGTCTTAGGAAGCTTCCTGGGGCACTAAGAAAACTGGGGGCTCAATCAACATGTAGTTGTCCCTGACTCCAAGGATGGCTCACCATCCACCATTTCATGTTTGTCTTACCATGAGGTCTCTCCATGCTAGCTCTTTGCAGTAAATGGGTTCATTGTCCTTAATGAGCTGTTACAACTCGTAAGATCATAAATTTGGAATTGGAAAGGACCTCAGAGATCATTTAGCTTCAGCAGTCTTAACCTTTTTGTGTAGCATGGAGCCCCTTTTGTAGTAAGCCTGAGAAATCACATGGTCCCTTTCTTGAAGTAATTCTTGAATGAATAATATTCTTTTTATAATAATTTTTTATTTTTAAAATACATGCAAAGATAGTTTTCAATATTCTCTCTTGCAAAACCTTGTGTTCCAAATTTTTCTCTCTTGCTCCCTACCTCCACCTCCCTTAGCTAAGACAGCAAACAACCAGATATAGATTATATATGTAGAATTCTTTTAAGCATATTTACATATTTGTCACGTTGAGCAAGAAAAATCAGATCAAAAGAGGAAAAAACCAAAAGAAAGAAAGAAACCAATAACCAAATAAAAAAGGTAAAAATACTATGCTTTGATCCACATTCAGTCTCCAAAGTTCTTTCTCTGGATGTGGATGTCATTTTCCATCCCAAGTCTGTTGGAATTGCCTTGAATCACCACATTGTTGAGAAGAGCCAAGTCCATCGCAGTTGATCATCACATAATTTTATTACAGTGTACAGTACTCTCTTGGTTCTGCTCACTTCACTCAGCATCATTTCATGTCTTTCCAGGCTTTTCTGAAATCAGCCTGCTCATCATTTCTTATAGAACAATAATATTCCATCATATTCATATACCATAACTTATTCAGTCATTCCCCAATTCATAAGCATCCATTCAGTATGAATAATGTTCTTGACTCCCAAGATGATTCTCTATCCTATGTCACACTGCCTTTCTCTATTATCCTATGTCTGTGAAAAATATTGTCTTTGGATGCAGTCATGAAGAGCTAAGTTCAAATCCTGTCCCTGAAATTTAGTAGCTGTGTGACCATGATTAAGTCGTGAGCCCTCATTTCCTCATCTGTAAAATATGACTCTATAATACTTATTTCAAAGGGCTGTTTTTGAGGGTCAAATGAGATGTTCCAAAAAACTGAGTCTTTTGGGACAGCCCTTATATAAATAAACATGGCGATAGTCCTCTGCACAGAAGGACCTGTTTACATGGGATTAAGAAATAAAAAGAGAGGTATTTAAAGAACCAGCAAAGCCCACATATTCACACACAGAGCAACCCATGTGACCTGGGGCAAATCTTTAGCTTTCCTGAAATTCATTTTCCTCACTGGTTAAATGAAGGAGCTAAGCTAGATGGTTTCTTTGGTCCTCACTCACTCTACTAGTGATCCTCTAAATTTTTGCTTCCCATTCCTCCTAGGCATACATGGCAAGAATATTTATTCATGATGCAAACTCTAGCTTGGACTTCTTATACTTGTGCCAGTGGGGCCTGGCTGTTTCAAGGTCTGAGTTCCATCCTCCCCGATGAAAGACTAGACTACCCTAGATCTGCAGAGGATTTTGTCCAGTCATGTTCAATTCTTCTTGAACCCATTTGGGGTTTTCTTAGCAATGACACTGGAATGGTTTGCCTTTTCCTTCTCCAACTCATTTTACAGATGAGGAAACTGAAGCAAATAGAGTTAAGTGGCTGGCCCAGGATCACACAGCTAGGAAGTGTCTAAAGCTGAATTTGAACTCAATGTTTTCCTGACTCCAGACCCAAAGCTGTGTCCACTGATCCAATTAGCTGCCCTAGGTTTTTATTTAGAGAATTCAACTTCTGTATCAAAAAACTATCATTGATAAAATTGGCTCACATCCCATTCTCATTGGAGATTCTCTTCTCTTTCTTACAATTTCAAGTGATCGAACAAGACAGTTCCCTCATACATAGGTAAAATACGTTTATTGGACAAAGTCAAAAGTAAAAGGTATAGCAGTACAGATCATGAGCAGCCCACACTGGCTGCTATTGAGAATGTCTAAAATCTCACCTACTGGATGCAGCTTCTCTGGTTGGAAGCTCCATCTACTTCTGCACCCATTTATGGATCAAACATTATTTCTCTTATAGGAAGGGGAGGAAAGCCAAGAGTCTCATAGACCATCAAAACAAGCATCCTTGGTCTCACATTCACAAAGGGGAAGGGGTGAACATTAGGAGGGAGAAGCAGAAAGAGTTTTTTGTCTTCACCACTGATCTCTATCACCCCCATGAGACTGTGAGCTCCACGAGAAAGGGACTGTCCTTTTCCTTCTTGGTATGCCCAGCACTTTAGCACACTGCCTGGTGCATAGTAGGTACTTAATAGATATTTACAAACTGTCTCAGGAACTGTTCATCCATCCACCCCAACTCCTGGATGCTTGCTAGGCAGAAACTGGGATCCAATACTTCAGCAGGCTAGTCATTGGTCAAGTCCTATCTTATCCACAGGGGCCAGCTGCAAAGGTTCTCCCCTTTTTCCCCTTTGCCAACTTTGTCTAGATTAGGGGATCCCCTCTCAAAATATCCCCTTTCTAAAGGAATATTTTGAGGGGGAAGCCTGAGGTCATAAAGTGATCTTAGATAATTTCACTTAGCTAAAAGTGCCTTGAACCAGTTTGCCACTACACAACACAGACACAACACTACACACTCACACACACACACACACACACACACACACACACATACCAAAAATTAAAAGGAAAAACACTGAACACCCATGTTTTGTCAAAGGCTCCTACAGCCACTTGTTAACATTGATAAGGTACTTCGCAAATCTTAAATAGTTTTAAAAAATGTCAATTACCATCATTCCCAAGACTAGAAGAATCCCAATTAGGCTGAAAACCTTAGGGTCATTACATCTCTTTCTCTTCCATACTGCTCACATCTAATCACACCTTATTGATTTCTACCTCTTCACAATCTCTTAAATCTATCGTCTCCTCATCACTTGGACAGCACCCATCCTAATTCAGGCTCTCAAAATTTCTCAACTTGACTATGAAATAGCCTCCTAATAGATCTTCCTGCAGAGTCTCTTCCTCAATGATGTATCCTTTATACAGTTGCGAAAATAATCTTCTCAAGTCATAGATCTGACTGTGTCACTTCCCTACCCAAAAATCTTCAGTGACTTAATATTCCTTTTAGGATAAAATTAAAACTGCTTAACATGGCAGTAAAACCCTCCATGGCTTGCCTCCAAATTACCTTTGCAGTTTTCTTTGGCACTCTCCCTATTCATACACTCTATGGGCCAAATGGGCTATTCTCTGGTCCTCCCTTCTCCATCCTCCAAGTATTTCTACAGACTGTCTACACTCCTGCCTCTTTTCCTGTTAAAATCTTTCTCTTCTTTCAAGGCCCAATTCAGAAATTCCTTGATTCGGGTAACTCTCCTCAGAGATCCCAATCCATCAATCTATGAACATTTATTAGAAACCACCAGGTTTTAGGCACTAGGAATATAAATGTCTGCACTTCATCTTTTTCTTTGTCATGGTCTAGTTTCTATTATTCTTCTATGGACATCTATGATAGCCTCCTTCTAGACTGTAAGTTTCCAGAGGACAAGAACTTTGCCTTTTTCATCCTTGTATCCCCAGTGGCTTGCAGGAGGAAATGAATATTTATTGAATTAAATGGAATAAACAAGTCTTCTGGGCCTCAGTTTCTCCAACTATACAATGAGGGGGATGGATTCAGTGGACACTAAGAGCCCTTTCATCTCTGTCATTCTATGTTTACATGATTTGGCTCTGGGAGGAGTCCTGTACATGCTTAATATAATAATACCCACTCAGTCCTGTCTGTAGCTTCCCAATCTCAGAATCTTTTCCAAACAGGATATTGCAGTCAGGAGCTTATTCTGAATCCCACACACACACAACAGAACTTTCTTTCCCTCTACTGCTAAATATCCTCGGATAAAACAAATGTTACCTCTTTTGGACACAAAACAATGGCCTGTTGCAGGTTGCGGAGCCCACTGATACATTTCCACCTCGTTGTTTGAAGTCTAGGGAGGCTTGAGCCTTATTAACAGCTCCAGCTGTGATTAAAAAACCAGAAGGATGGGAGGGAGAGAGGCAGAAACAGAGAGAGGGAGGGAAGGAGGGAGGGGGAGAGAGACAGAGACAGAGACAGAGAGAAGGAGGAAAAGAGGAAGAGAGTAGGGGAAGGAGGGAGAGAGACAGAGACAGAAAAAAGGAGGGAGAGAGTGAGGGAAGGAGGGAGAGAAAGACAAAAAGAAAAGAAAAGAAAAGAAAAAAGAAAAAAAGAAAAGAAAGAGAAGCAGAGTGGGGAAAAGAGGAAGGGAGGGAGGGAGAGAGAAAGAGAGGAACACCTGCAAAGTGAACAGGAGGGCATGATTGATGGGCAGAGTCTGGGATCCAGAGAGATTCAGAAAACCTAGGTTCTAGTGCCCACTAACCTTGGCCAAGCCATTCCTCATCCTAGGCTGCAAAAACAAAGGAGTTAATAGAAATCCTCAGAGATCCACCTCCTGTCACTTAGTATCTGAATGACCATGGACAAGCCACTGAACTTTTCGAGCCTCAAATGAAAAATGAGTCATTGGGTGAGATGAGCTCTAGGGTGTCTTCCAGCCTTTAATCTACGTTCATACTTGAAGATCCTAAAGGATCTTTCTTAAGGCCTTTCATGTTCTCTAATTTTATGGGATTCCGTGTCAGATGCAATGTCCCTAGGCTGGGAACAGTGGAGAAGGGCTAATTAGCAAATGCTCCAGTAAATCCACACAGAAGCACCCAGAGGACCCAAAGTCAATAGTTTCCTAAATGGGGAAAATGGGAAAACACAGGGGGAGACAACCAGAGATCAAAGCAGGACAGGAACAAAACCGGAAAAGTAGAAAAGCAAAGGGTCTGAGCGCGCGCGCGTGTGTGTGTGTGTGTGTGTGTGTGTGTGTGTGTGTGTGTGTTTGTGTGTATTGTGGAAGGGGAGGGCGATAGGCTGATCAGAACGTGCTTTTGAACAGACCCACAAAGCTATGGGCCAGCCCAGGGAGGACGTCTCGGGCTCCCTAAGTTTGCCTCCATTCTCTACAGCCTGCCTCTTGATGTGTCGCCAAGAAAGCTCCTCCTCACCTCCCTCCTCAGCCTGACCCTGCAGCCTCTCCCTGGTACCAGACCAGCAATGGCTCAACTGCAACCTTTCACAGAAACCCTCAGAACAGACGGGGAAGGGATTTTAGCTAAATTAAACAGAGCAAGGAGAGATGGGAAAGCAGCAAGGGGAGGGAGGGGGACAAAGGCTCGTGGATCTGGAGCTGAAGGCTCATTTTACCGATGGGCACCCTCGGGTCCAGAGGGAATAATGCCAAGTCAAGTCCAGAAGCATCTTGGGACAGAGTCTTTATCATAGCTCAGTTCAAACCCATTCAATAAGCTTTTAGAGAAACCAGCCAAGGTAGAGGAAAAGGGGAAAGTCCAGTTCCCTACTTTCCAAATGGGAACACTCTCTCTCTCTCTCTCTCTCTCTCTCTCTCTCTCTCTCTCTCTCTCTCTCTCTCTCTCTCTCTCTCTCTCTCTGTCTTTCTCAGTCTTTCTGTCTCTAGGTTTCTGTCTGTCTCTCTGTCTGTCTCTCTGTCTCTGTGTGTCTCTTTCTTTCTCTCAATCTCTCTCTGTGTTTCTGTCTGTCTCTCTCTCTGTCTGTCCCTCTCTCTGTCTCTCTGTTTCTGTCTCTGTCTCTGTGTCACACACACACACACACACACACACAGTCCTATTCCAACAAAGACCCAGAGAAGACCAAGCAAACACTGATTGAAAAACCCAGGGGAAAATGACAGTGAGTACTCTTGGCATCCAACCATTTCTGATTGGTGTAAGGAAACAGACAGAGGTCAGTGAACACTGGGGATGGGACTTATTGAAGGATGAGGGCTATAGAGGAGAGACTTGGAAGGAGATCTCTTGGCACAAAAGGAATAAAATCTTAGGCAAGCAGCAAACTCCTTGAAAATCAGAGTGGAGTCCAGAAAGTTAATGACTCCATGAGCCAACAAGAAAGATCAACAAGCATTTCCTTGGCACAAGGTGGGCACCTTGTGCCAAGCTATCCCCAAGTGCTCAGGGAACGGAAGATATATTCTAGGGAACACGGGTATTATATTGCCCGGTTGCTTCTCTTAAGAAATTCTAGCAGATCACAGAAACTTGAAGGAAGGAAAAGTTTCTTTCCTAATAGACATTGACTCCACAGGGGAAAAACAGAGCTAGCCACACTGCCCCTGCATCCAAATCCTGCCTTCTCCCCTTCTTTTCCCCTCTCTGATAACAGGATTGTGGGGACTGATCTAAGAGCAGGAAAAACATTTGGTGAATTCTTCTAACTTTTATAGGCAGTGCCAAGGGAGGAGAGAAGCTAAAACCCCTTTTAAGACTATGTATGAGGGTAGCTAGATGGCACCAGCCCTACAGTCAGAAGGACCTGAGTCATCAGACACTTAACACTTACTAACTGTGTGACCCTGAGCAACTCACTTACCCCTAATTCCTTTGCAAAAAAAATACTATGTATGGCCTTCAAGTGCTGCTTTCCCATCCCCACAGTTCAGCTGCCCTGCCTTCTCTTTGGGCAAATATCTGACTTCTCAAGCTTCTACTGTAGATTTTTTTAATCACCTGTTCTATCTGGTCCTAGATGCTCTGCTTACCTGCTATGAGGGCACTGTGGGACTGGAAAGCAGAAAATGGGTATAGGTGTTATCTTATAAAGTGGAGGGAGACATTTCCTCTGGGGAGAGAGGAGTAGCTATAGAGGAATGGGAGAAGAAATTTCTGGGACTGAAAAACAGGAAAGACCCCGGCATATGGAAGTTCAATAGAAGCAGAGACCGGCTGTTGTGTTTGGGGTGTAGAGTGGGTACAGCAGAGACTGTTATTTAATTGATATTGATGAGCGGAGTTCATATACAGAAGGGATGGAGAGAGGCTGGGAGATTTGGGCCATTCTCACGACAACACCTTGAGGATGTAGAGGGGTGAGGTGGGATTCTGAGGATCATTGTGTGGGTCTGCTGAGTGTGTGTGCTAGGATAGGGAGCAGTTATACAAGATCCAGTTCTTTATCTGCGTATCAGCAGAGTGTGTTCCCAGCTCCCATCCTTAGAAAGAGAAGGGCCATACAAAAGATCTAGATTTACCCAGCAACTCATCTTATCTTAAATCAACTCATGTCTCAGTTTTCATTCCTGTCTGCTTTTATGATTCTGGCACTTCCCTAAAGAAGTATAGTGAAAAGAGTGCTGGGCTTGGAATCAGAAGGGTGAAATAAAATCCCATTTTGTGCCTCAATTTTCCCATCTGTAAAATGGGATAATAATGGCACCTATTTTGCAGTCATTGTAAGGATCAAAACAGATAATGATTAGAAAATATTTCATAAATCTTAAAGTGCTATGTACAAGCAAGTTAATATTGTTTCCCATCTTCCTTCCTTCCTGTTGCCTGCTCAGGTAATGATGACCTCCTCTTCCTACCAGCACAATTTGAACTCACTCAATATGCCAACCTTCCAGGCTAGTCCGTCTCCCATTAGGAAAAGGGAGGAAAGGAACTTGACAACCCAAACAGTAATATCGCTCATTGTACTTGGTTTTGACTCTCAGGTATGGATTTTCAGAATTAGTGAATTGGTATATTACCAACATAATGCCCATCTCTCCTAGCTGCTAATTGTAAAGAGAGCCCCCTGTCTCCTTGAGCACCCTGGAACTATGGTTAGAGCCTGGAACCAGGCGAGTGGTGATGTTCTGAAGCAAAAAGATACACAAAAAGACATAGAGATGGAGAGACAGAGACAGAAACAGACACAGAGAGACAGACAGACAGATAGGAACAAATAGAAATGGGGGGAGAGAGAGAGAGAGAGAGGGCTCAGGACATCCCCAGTCTTTTCCAGAAACCATATCCTACTTCTCTGAAGTCTCTTGACTAGCTGGATGCTCAGCCACATTCTCATATATCTTGTCATACATGTCTCTAGTTTTTACTCTAGGTACAAAGGGGAAAGAGGAAGTTAAGGCTTTTTTTTGGCAGCCTGTGCTATTAGCTCTAATTGACATTTATTGCTTTCTCTGTCACTGGAAAACCCATTTAAGGTTTCTTTTGCTCTCAAAACCACTTAAAAGTAAAAACCACTTAAGATTTCTAACAGAGTCATAATTATCTTGGTACCTCAAGACCAATCAGGATGCCCTCATTACCTCTACCCCTCCTTCTAATGAGGGGAAAAAATGTATTAGTCAATGAGAAGGAATCATTTATCCTCAGCCTTACATAGTACACATTGAATATTTTGTCAAGGTCTTTTAAAAATCACTTTCTCTCCCCACATTTGGGTAAATTAGATGCTTTGTCTCTCCAGCAGTCATTGATTTCTGCATCTTGTTAAAGCCCGTTCTATGCTCCAAAGGAATTAATAATGAACTGACTCAATTGAATCAATTCATCTACTGGTGGATATACCTGGGCTGCTGCTGGCTCGGGTCCCCTCGTTCTCTTCCACTTCATGTCCAGCTCACAGCTGACTTTGTGAAATCCATGCCAGACTTAACAGTCTCGCTTTCTGCCCCAGCCTCTCCAGAGGGACAGGGAGAGGGGAAAGGAGATTCATTTTGTCAGGTGTTCAACGAAGAGATGTAGCACCTTAGCCTATGGGAATAGAAATCTGATCTCTGGAAGGAAGGAGGTGACGGTCCAACATGTTATCCCTGGCCTTGATCAAACTGCATCTGAAATGCTGGGTCCAGTTCCAATTGTGCCTTTTTTAAGGATGACAGGATGGAGCATTGTCAAAGAAGGACGATTGGGATGACAAAAGTTTGAGTTGTTGAGACTCAGCTGAAGAGACTAGGGTATTTAACCTGGAGAAATAAAGATTCAGGAGGGGATGTGGGGAAAGAGGGGAAAGGAGGAATTCAGGACTGCTGCCTTTGTCATCTGAAAGGAGGATTACATTAAATCAAGGACATTCAAATGAAACTTGTCCCTGCGTTAGTCAGTCTGCTTAAAATAACACTTAATAAATGATCATTATGTGTCAGGCACTGTACAAAAATCTGGGGATACAGAAACAGCCAAAATACAACCCCTAGCACACATTCTAATCAGGAAGACATGCAAAATAACTCGATATAAGATTTATGTCAAGTAGATGAAGGTACTTTGAAAGGAAAGTTGTGGAAACCCCAAAAAAGCCAGTAGAAGGTAAGAACTGAGCTGAGTCTTGAAGGAAGCCAGAGAAATTAAAGGGCAGAGAGTTGGGTTTGGGTTGGGGATGGGAGTAGAAAGACAACCATTGAAAAGAAGGGAGACAGAAGATGGAGTGTCATGTTTGGAGACCTTTAATTTCTGTATGAAGGAGTCAGTTGTAAGAAGAATAAAAAGGTATAAATGTCAAACAAAAAACTTTGATCCTGGAAACTATCAGGACAAATTAAAGAAAATTGAGCAGTGGGAGTAACATGATTAGACCTGGATTTTGGAAAAAATCACTTTGGCAAAAAAAAAGTGGAAAATGGATTGAAGTGAGGAGAGACTTGAGGCAGAAAGGCCACAGTAGTCCAGGTGAAAGGTGATACAAGCCTGAAGTTGGGTTGTGGCTGTCTTTGTTTTCTCTGTTGAGGTAAGGGGTCCTATACAAAAGACGTTAAGGATATACAAATGATAAGATTTGGCAATGTAATGGATAAATGAGGTGACTGAGAATAAAAAATTGATATTGAAACAGAGATGGTGAGTCTGAGTATCTCAGGGGATGGTTGTACCCTCGAAGGCATTAAGGGAAGCTTAGAAAGCAGAAAGTTTACAGAGATAGATAATTAGTTCAATTTTGAAGATATTGAGTTTAAGATGCCTTTAGGACAGATATCCAAGAAGTTAGAGAAATATAGTTCAGCAGAGAGACTAAGACTGGAAAATAGATAAGGAGAATCATCTGCCTACAATGTTTCAATGTTTATTTCTTTTTTCAAGAACTAAGTCCAATTCATAAGAATACAAGGCATTCCCCAATTGATAAATGGTCAAAGGATGATGAAGAGACTAAAGCCCTCTATAATCATAAGAAAAAAAATGCTCTGAATCACTATTGTTCAGAGAAATGCAAATGAAAACAATTCTGAGATGAGTAATCTGCCTAGAAATAATAATTGAATCTATAGGAGCTATCAAGATGTCACCAAGTGAGATAGTATAGCGTAAAAAGAGAAAAAAGCAGGACACAGTCTTAGGGGTCATGGTCAGTAGACATGATAATGGTTGAACAGCCAGCAAGTGAGACAGAAGATGTCAGAAATAGAGAAGGAAAACTAGAAGAACCCAACTTTAATCCAAGTAGTATCTGAAAGGAGAAGGTAGTCAACAGATTTAAATGCTTCAGAGAGATCAAGGAGGTTTGGAATTGAATTTAAGCCATTAGATATGCAATTAAGGGATCATTGATAATAGGAGCAGTTTGTTTCAGTTTAATGATAAGATCAGAAGCCACATTGCAGAGGGTTTCAAAGAGAAAGGAAAGGAAGGAAAGGTATCCAGTGTAGACTGCTTTCTCAGGGAGTTTGCCTATGAAGGGTACAGGATGGTTGTTAGTGGAGATGGTCACATTAATTAAGTTTATAAGGATAAAGGAGACATGGGCATATTAGTAAGCAGCAGGAAAGGAGATAAGGAGAAATGGAAGATGAAAGAGAATAAGGATATTAGTGGGAACAGTTTATTAGAAAAGTCATAAAGGGATGAGATAAAGAATACCTGTAAAAAAAAAAAGATTCATTTTAGTAAGGAAGGGAGAGCCACCTCTTCCTCTGAGCTTGGATGGAATAAAAGTGGAGATTATGGAAAGAATGAATTAAGATGAGGAAGAGGAGAGAAGAGAGAGCTCTCAACGAATGACCTCAATTCTTTCAATAAAGTATGAGGCAAAGTCCTTGTCTTAAGAAAGGGGAGACGAGGACATATGAGTAGATTTGGAATAGTTACTGTGGAGAATGAGAATGGAAGTTGATATAGAGGAATAAATTGCCTTGCTCTAGTGAGAGCCCAGATACATTTTAATAGCATAAACTTGTATTGATCCCAGTGATCATTGTTTCAGTTTTTCCTCTACCTCCTTAGAGTAGCATGTGAATGAATACATGGGGTGAAAGTAACATTTTAAGGGGATTAATCCAAAGGGGCTTGCCAAGGCAGTAAGAGGTTAAAGGGACAAGGAAATTGAGAATAAAGGATTGAGCACTGTTGAGGTGGTTCACCAAGGAGGGTGGGTAGAATTTCTGGAAAGGCAGGTTTTTGGCTAGGTATGAGGAAAAACTTCCTAGCAATCAGAAATTTATATCAAATAGAGAGTTCCCTGTCACTAAAACTAGGGGAGAAAAAACTGGATGTTCACTTGTCGGGGACATTATAATCTGGGATTCTTGAACTTGATTTGTTTGTTTGTTTTTAGGGTTTTGATAACTGTACTTTAATATAATTGGTTTGCTTTGTAATCTTATGAATTTTATTGCATGCATTTAATGATATTGTTCTGAGAATGGTTTTACTAGATTGCCAAAGTCTGTGATACAAACCAAAAAAGTAAAAACTCCAAATTCTAAAACTCCATGGAGTAAGGGAAGGTGAGCAATAAGATTGAATTATCAAGAGCAGAGGCTTCCGAATCAGAATGTGTTGGGGAACCAAAACAGCCCCCTACAAGATGACAAGCAGCTTTCCCAGCATGCTTCCTTTCTTGGGGGGGAAGGGAGAGGAAAGAGGGACAGGCTCAGGATAGTTCATGCAAATGAACCCAATGCACCTGCTCCAATCAGTCACTGAGAAGGCCTGAGAAGCTTGAGCAAACACAGGGGGGCCCAGCTGCAGCATGCCCTGCCAGGCGATGAAGGGGCATGGGAACTCTGCCAGCCCAGCTGAGCTCTCCTGTTCCAGCAAGAAATATTGATCACCCCAAGCATTTTTTCCTCCAGCCTGTTGATACCCGACAAGATATTCTGCACTTGCTATTGTCTTTCATTTCTCCCTACCAGCCTGCCCAGGAGAAAGCCAGAATCTCTCTAATTGCATCTCCTATCCAGTTGGGCATCTTTTCCATATGCATTTCCCCTCTGTTCCTTGGAAGACAAAAGAAACAAAATCACCTCTTCAATAACTAAACTATTTATTATTCATTCCCCAGAGGTGAGAAGAAGCTGAGCCTGGGATTATTTAATGAGCTCCATAGAAATAGGACCTCCATAAAGTGAGCATTCAGCATCATGGGCCAGGGGAGAGCCAAAAAAAAAGGGCATTCATACACAAGGAGAGAACCACAGAAGTTAAGTCAACTGGTGCTGACTGACCCATGAAGTCTAGAGTGATGAGATCACAGGTGCAAAGCTGAAAAGGACTCTAGAAATGGTCTAGACCAAACCCATCACTTTACAGATGAGTAAACTGAATGGAGCCCAGTGAAAAGGGGGATGGATATATTAGAAAGTGTAAGTGATGAGAAAGAAAAAGATATCAAATTTTAAAGTGACATCCACAGCTAGTATTTTAACTCAGGGTCTCTGATTACATTTCTATTGTTCTTTCCTCTGCATCACATAGAATCATAATTAGTTTATGCCTAGGACCAGGAAACTAAAAATTATCAACAATAACAACATTTTTTCGAAGTCCCCCCAATGCTAGCGACTCAAGTTTTTAATGGACTTTTACGAGCAAGGAGAAGTATTCAGAGCTTGGCTATATGGATTTATGGGAAATGTCATTTCAAAAATAAAGGATTATCTTCTCCCCTACCTGGAAGAGACCCAGGGCTCTCATGGGAATAGTTCTTGGAAACAGGGTATGGGCTTATTAACAGAAAGCTACATAAGCAAGAGAGGAGATGAGAGGAAAATACTGGTGCCTTTATCCACCATGGAAGATGGAACTATGATCAGTGTGGGTACTATCAGATCACTAATAGGTTGTTGTTTTTTTTCCTGACCAAGAAATCAAGCAGCAATAAAATGCCACATTGCCCTTTCCTTCCCCCTTTTCATCCAAGAGGGCAAATGTTTAAATCCAGGGTTTTCTATTTTTTGCCCTCGTTTATTTGCTGTTTTAATTAGCATCAGAACTGACCCATTTGATATAAAGGATTGATCTAAATTGAACATTTTTGTGTTTTTAATTGTGAATTGGGGGAGGGAGTTGTTAAAGAGATGTAAAGTGTTTGATATTCATATACAGAATCACAAAAAAAGGACTGGGATTTGAATCCTGACCCAATGGGCCAGGATTTTTCCTAACTGGGTCTAAACCAAATCAAAGGAGAATCTTGTGGGTTTGATTTTTTTATAAATTTACCCAAAGGAAAAACTGAATTGAATGCTGGATTTTCTATCCCCAGGCTATAAAGAATCAATGCCATTTGCTGTCTGTGACAAGGATATATTATTGAGTCATGTTTCCTCTCATAGTATTTTCCCCTTCCTTCTGAGAAGCTCTCTGAAGAGCTAGAATTGGCTTGGTGACTAGGGAATAGGAATCACCTAGTGGGAGGAGATAATGTATGCTGGAAGGGCCATATTACAAAGGTGGAGGCCAGAGGAGGGAGCAACTAAGTCTCCCTTTTCATTTCATTCTCAACCTCAAAAACCTACACAGTGCAAATCACAGCCACAGCATTCAGTCTAGTTGTGCTGACCCTGAGATGCTCTTTTGAGACAAGATAGCCCCCCAAAGTTATTTTGCCTAATGGGACTCAGCCCAAAAGATGTATAAATGTGACATTTTGGGATTATGTGGAAGCATAAATTATAAATGTGCACATATACCCCCTGTATCCAACTTTATTTATAAAAACTTATGGGGATTGAGCTTATTACCAGTTCATATTGCCAACATTCCTCCCCAACACAATCACTTCAGCAAGCCTCAGACAGACTATTAGACTGGATCCCTATTAGAATATAAGCTCCTTGAGGGTAAGAATTATTTCACTTTTCTCTTTATACTTTCAGTCCCTGACATAGCACCTGACATTTAGTGGTTGCTTAATAAATGCTTATTAATTTACCGATTGATCAGTACAGGACCAAAAAGAAGGGCATTTGGTAATGGCATGGATATTTAGTAAGCTGTCTTTTGTACCAACGAGTTGATCACTCCCCTAGGTTGAAAATTAAGAGATTGTGCTCAGGATCCTGGTTCTGTCGATTCCTCTCCCTGTGGCCTAGCATAGGTCACACATTATAGGATTATGGAGTTGGAAAGTGACATAGGGCCATATTAGCTGACTCATAGCTAAAAGGAGCTCCCACTGGAACACACCTGACAAATGGTCATCCAGACTCTACCTGAAGACCTCAGTAAAGAAAGCAACCCATTCTGCTTTCTGATAGCTTTAGGAAATTTTTATTCACATCAAGCTTAAATTTGGCTCTTCGCAACTTCTGCTCATTGTTCGTGGTTCTGCCCATTGGGACTAAAGTGGACAAATCTCCCACCTGATAGCCCTTCGAATATTCCCTTAGATTTTTCTTCTCTAGATTAGACTTTCTCAGTTCCTTCCCCCTCTGAGTCCAGTTTAAGGTCCCTCTCAGCTCTAACATTTTCTGAATCCCTATTTTAGAGCTGTCTAGTCTTAGACTGAATTTGAGTACTTTGGTGACTGGCTAGTGACTGAAGAATAGGGAAAGTTTCCCAATCCCCATGATTAATTGGACCCCTATTTTATTGCAATTAGTATTAATCAATTTGATATAATTCCATAAGAGTCATGATTATAAATTCTATATATTGGGCCCCAGAACTGTGAAGTGCAGATTATAAATTTACTTGTTTAATCAAAGCAAACTAATCAGAGGACTTTTCCCCCTTGTTTTTGCCTTCTTATGGAAACCAAATCCAGCCATTGAACATTATTAGTGGAGATGATTCAATGATATGGAAAAATCCCCCAGTTATTTTTGTTGCCTCTAGATCCCTAATCATTCCTTTATTGCTTAACAGGGGGAGATGATCCTCCAATAACAGTAATTGACCCTGTTTGCCAGCCTGTGACTTGCCCATCTACTTTCCCATTAGCCCATGTAGGTGTTTTGACACTTGTTTGTCAGTCCAATCTATGGGTCTATTTGTTGACTGAGTAAGGTTTCCTGAAAGGTCAAGATACATCTGTCAGAGTCTGCTCATCAGCTCATTTGTCAAGCAATGAGATTCTATACTTTGGATCAACCCTTCTGGAAGTCAAAGTAAAGATCTATCACCAATAATACTCTTTATTTTTAGTTTGCCTCATCTGTATCATCTGGGAATCAAGTATTATAAAACTATGGCCCTTGAGGAAAGGGGTATCTCAGATCATGAGAAAGATCTGAAGTCCACTTCATTAGAGAGTCACAGATCCTTTAATAAAGCACTATTGGCTCAGAGATCTCCCTTAGTTTTATTTTTTATTATAGATAGGACAATTTTGGGCCCTATGTCATCCAGTCCCAGGATTCCAGATCTTCTCCTTTCCTTGAACACATAGTATTTTGTCTTCTTGAGAAAAAAAAACAGTATTTTTCACTTGATTTTTAAAGATGACAGCTTTCTTTGATACAATCAAGGGAGAGTTTAGAAGGATGTAGACGAACAAACTGGGATTACAAATACATTTCAGAATTTGGGAAAACATCACAGACACACCTAATTAAAAGTCATAATATTGAGACAGGACTCTGATCTTTATCTGTGCACAATAGAAACTAAATATATCCACCCATTCCCTCAGAGGGAAGTTATGCCATTTGCCCTGTTCCTGTTTCCTCTTATCCTCACTCACCTGGGGCAAAACCTACCAGAATTCCCAATAAACTTTAGATAGAAAACGCCATCTGCATCCAGAAAGAGAGCTATGGAGAATAAATGTAAATCAACACATGCTATGTTCACTTTTTTCCCCCTTTTTCTTCTGTTTTTTTTTCTCTCATGTTTTTTTTTTCTTTTTGTTCTGACTTTTCTCCCCCAACATGATTCATAAAGAAATGTGTATTTAAAGAACAATTAACGTACATATATAACCAGAATATTAAAGAAAACAATTTTTTTAAAAAAACCTCCCAGAGTTTGTGTCCCCAGTCCACTGTCCTGAAGAAATTGATCAGCCTGGAACTCAACCCTGAAGCTGAACTTACCCTGCTTGATGGATGAATAAATGAAAACTCTCCTAAATCATTCAATCCGGCTTACCTGAAACAATGATTCACTTCCCCTTCCTCTACCATATAATAACAACAGCAATAAATAGCAGCCAGCATTTACATAATACTTTAAAGTTTACAAAGCACTTTACAAATATTATCTCATTTAATCCTGCTATCTCCTGAGATAGATGTTTTACCCTCATTTTACAAATGAGAAAACTGAGAATGAGTGATTATGTGACTTATCCATAGTCACCCAATTATAGAGTATGATATGGCATAAACCCCCACCCACACGTATGGACAAAATTGTGATTTTGAAAGAATATAGGGAAGAACAGCAGTATCCTTGGTCTGGCCTGGCTTGGACAAAGACTTAGATCTTGAGAGAGTCGTTTAAAAAGCTGATACAAAACGTGAAATGCTGATTTATCAACCCCACAAACTATTTAATGTTTGATGTGTTAAGTTGATTTCCTTGGAGAGTGTAACAGCAATTACAAGTGATTACTGCTACTTCTTTCTGTCAATCTGTAATTATGCCTTTTGTGTTTAGCATCTTTTGTGTAGAGAAAATAAATAGCTGTCCTATACCTAAAATAATTAATAATTACGAGTAGTATCCCCTTCAAAACAATCAAAAAGTAAAAAGAAGCCTCCTGAAAACTTGGAGTGAAAACAAAATGAACACATCATCCCAAGAGCATCAATAGAGGAACACAAGAGAAGAACAACAAGTAAATATGATATAGAACAAATTTTTCTGTGTTTCAACAACAATTTATTTGCTACTATAGCAAAAAGCAAAACCTTGACATTTGGATTCTAACATCTCAGACCCTGATGCATTATATGAAGAAATAGAAATAGCCATAAGAAAGGCAAAATTAAGAAACAGAGCTGATTCACACCAAGTATAAAAGATGGAAATCTATGCTCTATCTTGAAAACATCGAGAGATTATTTCATAAAGTTTCAGAGGGAAACAATAGAGAATATCACAAATGATATTCAACTCCTCCCCAAAAATAAATAAAAAAACACCCATAATCAGCAGCTCATCCACCCATTTCTTCACTATTATAGAATCTTTATGAGAATTACATACATATATTTCATATTAAAGATGTTCTTAATGAAAATGTAAGAAGGGAATAGACTTTTTCTTCACAATCACACAATTGACTCAAAGGTACAGAAAATGCAAGATCCTACCATTTATTGTTTACTTTTTTAAAAGCATTTGGCTAGACCATCAATCAGCTCTGAAAGCTCTATTTCAACATGGAGACTCTCATGCTGGCTCAGAGGATAGGGTATTCAGCATGAAATCAGAAACATTTGAGATCAAATATGGCCCCAGATTAACTATGTGACTCCAGCCATGTTATTTAACCTCTGTTTGTTGCAACTCTTCAACTATAAAATGGAAATAATAATAGCACCTGCTTCACAGAGTTGTTACGAGGATCAAACGAGATAAAATTTGTAAAGGGCTTAGTTTATGGAAGACACTATATAAATGCTTATTCCCTTCCCTCCTCATCTTCATGCATTTGTTAAGATTATTCAAGAATCCGTGATGAATTCAAACAAACCCATGAGACATGTTTGCCAAATGTGGCTACCATTGTCATGCCTTGGAAGAATATGAGTGAATGAATAAATAAAACACATTCAGTGTTTTCTATGTTCAAAGAAGAAGAGAGGAAAGGAAAGGAGAAGAGAGGAGAGGAGAGAGAAAAGGAAGGAGATGAACAAAAAGAGGAAGAAGAAGAGGAGAGGAGGAAAGGAGAAAGGAGGAAGATGATGGGGTAAGGAGGGAAGAGAAGTGGAGAGAAGAGGAGAGGAGGAGGGGAAGGAGGAGAAAGTGCTTTCACTGACTTGACAGTAATCCTTCCAGCCCAAAGACACTGAACCCACCTCAGGCTCCTTTGCACCATAATTTCTGCTCTCCTCTGCCCTTTGCCCAGGGCTCTTTTAGCCTTAACCTCCTAGGCTGCATGACTGAGAAGAATTATTGTTACAGCTCTGTTCAAAGTCAGCCAGGTCTACTTGCCATGGGGCTTGATTTGGATCTCTTCTGTTAAGCACCTTACCATTTTAGAAGGTTATTTCTGCTTCCCCCCCCAAAAAAAAAAAAGATAGCTCAGGAAGCAGAAACAGAATTTCTCTTGTCATTCTAGCTATCTTCTCACTTATTTTTCTCTCTGTCCTCTTGTTCTTTACTCCCCATTAAATTGGGAATGGCCAAATTTTACTCCTTACAAGATTAGGGTCAATGATTTTCTTGGCCCCTATTCCCCAGCCAAGATGAAGAAAGTATGATCTTCATAAGATCCAAACTCCTACTTCCTCCCTCTTGAGCTGGAACAAACCTTCTCATTCCTTTTCATGAGCCCTTTTCTATCCTCCTCATACCCTTCCCAGGAACCTTGACATCACATTTTTTCCTGAGGCATCACTTGGCCTCTAGCACTAGTTTTAACTTCTGGCAGTGAGAGAGAGAAGGGAAGGAAGGCCAGGAACAACCTAGCTGTTTCTACCAGTATTTGTGCAAACACAGCTAATCCTTATCCCAATTGCACAATTATGAGTCAATGTTATTATTAGGACTCAGGTTTGCTGGCCAAGGTTTTTGTCTTCCCTGGTCTCTCCCTGTTCCAATTCATATTTCTTGCTTCTGCCAAATTAATCTTTCTAATGTACAGACCTGACTGTGTCAGTCAGTGCCCTTGTCAGAAGTTTTCAATGGCTCCCTATTTTCTCCACTGTCTTTCATTTAAAAACTTCTACAATTTGACCATCATCTTCTTAACTGCCCTTACTCCACTACTGTCCAACTCAACTCCACACTAGGTGGGATAATTGTTAGAGCACTGGGTCTAGAATTGGAAAGATTTGAGAGCCAAATTGATCTCAGACACTCGCGAAGTGTATGGTAAGTCACTTAGTCTCAGTCTGTCTCAATTTCCTTAACTCTAAAATAGGGGTCACAATAGCTTCTAAGTCTCTGAGATCTATATTTCACAAAGTTGTCGTGAGGATCAAACATTTAACACAGCGCCTGACACATAGTAGGCACTTTAAAAAGATTTATTCTCTTACTTCCTTTCCTTCATCTTTCTTGCCTCCATTATTGACCCAACCCATTCTCCAGACTTGGAACACAGTCTCTTCTCATCTTTCCATGGAAATCCTTTTCCTGTGGCCCAACTCAAAGTCTACTTCCCACATGAAATTCCTAATGCTACCAGCCAAAAGTGGTCTCTCTCTCTCCTCCAATTTTTCATAGCACTCTGAATCTCTGCTCCTATCACATCTGCCTTGTATCACATTCATTTGTGTATATGTCACATTACTAATCTATAAGCACTTTGAAGGCTGGAAGAGTCGGCTTTCATCTTTGAATACCTAGTACTAAGCACAATGCCTTGCAAAGAGTTGGTATTTAATATATTTACCAAATAAAATTATGGAACTGTTGAATTCTTGGACTATGATGATCTGAGGGCTTATGTTAATTTCTTCCAATTTTTCAATATACCTTTACCCATATTTCCTTACTATTCATTGGGGATTAGATTGGTTGATTGTTGTCCTTCATTCTCAAAGAGCACCAAAATGATCTCACTATCTTAGAATATATACAACTGTGGCTGATTGGACCAATAAGAGCTCGGAATGCTCTGCCACAGGTCGGACGCCAATAGTCCCTATGAACATTTGGGGTGCTTCTCTAACTTTGCACTTCTCACATTTCTTCTGACCTAATTCAAGCTGCATCTCTACGGCATGCCCTTCTTGACATGGTGTATTGGATAATAGTGTATAGTGTAAGGAAATATATATACATATATATATATAATAGTGATATTTCCTGTGCCCCCTCCCCAATAGCCAGATGACTGGGACCCTCCACTAAAAATGCACGAAATCTTCTTTCAGACTTTTTCTATCTATAACTGAAATAGCATGCTCAGCCTAACAGTAAGAGAAATTCAAACCCCTTATCTTTTTACAATTTACAGAACGTTCTCATATACATTATCTTACCATATTTTTGCAATAACCCTGGAAGGGACAGATACACAAAACTCACACACACACATACACACAAATACAAAGTCTGTGAGGTTTCCAGGACAGAAATTAATAGATCCCCATTTTAGAGATGAGCATACTGAGGCTCAGGAACATTCAGCAACTAGTTCAAAGTCACACGGTAAATCAATGACAAAGTCAGAATGAGAACAAAAGGTCTTCCAATCTGGCATCCAGCATCTACCTACCCAGTGACCTGAGCTATACCTTTGTAGAATCCTGATGAGCCTGATAAAAGGGAACAGAATGAACAACCCCCACTATCTACCTAATATCAGAAATTAAACATCGATCATTTGCTTTCATTTGTGGGCTTGCTGGGTTGCAGCCAAGAAGGAGATAGTCTAGTCACTACTAAGGTCATCAGCTCCATCTTCCCCAAAGTAATGACTGCATTTCAATGCCAAAGGATGAGCTAATATCCCATACAAAATATTCCAATGTCAAGCGAGTAAAATGCATAACCAGGGCAAACACCAAGAAAGAGGAACACAGTCTGCATGGAGGATGAACGCTTCTGTAGAGAAGAATGACTGTATTTGTTAATATCCCCAAATGTGCGTGCCCATGAATAGCACCTTCTCCCTTTCTCCTCCGTCTTTGTCTAGCAGGGTAATCTATTGCCTCCTTTTCGAAACTCTGGCATAGATGACATTGAGCCAAATGATGTACCTCAATAAGATTTCTCTATTGCATGGGAGATGGCTGATATATACATTTTCCCCATCTAATTAAAATTCCAAGGTTTGAAGAAGTGTTATCATGCTCTGAGCCAAAGATGATGGTTTGAATAGAAGGGAAGATGGGAAGATTCGGATACAGCAGCACATGCACAGAACAGCATTCTATTCTCCTGAACAAAAAAATGAGAAGGGAGATAGATAATTGTCATCCGAGTGATAATGGCTCGACAGGGATCCGAAGCAGTACCACCACCACTGTTCTGTCTTCTGGTGTGATCTCACCACCCAGAATACATAAAGGATGTTCTCTTACATATTTCCTCTGGGCATCATTTTTGTTCTTGAATCATTTTAGCCATATCCAATACTTGGTGACCCCATTTGGGGGTTTTCTTGGCAAAGATACTGGAGTGGTTTGCCATTTACTTCTCCAGCTCATTTTACAGATGAGGAAACTGAGGCAAGCAGGGTGAAGTTACTTGCCCAGAGTCACACAACTAGTAAGTTTCTAAGGCTGGATTTGAACTCAAAAAGACTCTATCTAAGGCTTTATCCACTGTTTCACCTACCTGCCCTAGAGCATCATTTTTAGTGGTCTCCAAGCCCATGTATTCTTTTTCTCTGTCTTTCTTTTCCAAACAACTTTTTAAATACACTGTAATTATGTTCTCTTCTCTACTGGTATTTGAGGGATTTTATAGCAAAGCTTTGAAAAATGTGAAACTTGGAGGATTTCACCCCACTTTTCAAGCCTCTGAGGTCCACACATGCTGCTGAAGTTAGGAAGTTCAGATGGATCTAGTCTTAGACAAGGACTAGAAAGGAGGAATGAAGGAGAGAGTGGGGAGGGAAGAAAAGAAGAAAAGTAAAAAAATAGGGAGAAAACAGTCTTTTATTTATTACGCAGAGCCTGGGATACACACAGTATTGTGCTAGACCTTGTAGGGGATACAGAGATATACAAGATATCATCACTCCTCTCAAGAAGCTTAAATTTCTAGAGATTAAACAATGAAATGTGATGATGATGGGGACCTGGAGACCATGCCATATAGTGATGGATTAGAGGAATATGAATCATGAAGAAGAGAAATTAGAGGGATATTGCCAATATTTTCTACTATGTAAAGAGCTGTCACAAGAGAGAGAAAGATTAACTTCGTTCTTTGTTTCTTTAGAATAGAGCTTCTAAACTTTTTCCATTCATGATCCCTTTTCACCCAAGAAATTTTTACACAACCCCAGGTATATAGAAATATAAAATAGACAAATCAATGTTTACTAACTTTAAATAATAATTTCATGACCCACACATTCAGTTACACAATTCTATGCTGGGGACATGATTCATACATAGTTTTAAGAAGCTTTGCTTTAGAGGATGCCCTAAGATTGCTGGACTAGGAATCAAAGGTTCAAATTGCAGATCTGCCACTTACTTGTCATTTGAGCAAATCACATTTCTGAACCTCAGTTTCCTTATGTTTAAAATACAGGGTTCATAACTCAGAAAATAGATCCAAGAGAGATAATATAAGAATTATCAAATGACCTAAAAGTCATGATCAGAAATAGAACCTCAACATCTTTCAAGAAATCACCAAGGAAACTGCCTTGATATCCTAGAATCAGAGGGTAAAATACTCATTGAAAGAATCCACTGATCACCTCCTGAAAGAGACCCCAAAATGAAAACTCCAATGAATATTGTAGCTGAATTCCAAAATTATCAAGTCAAAAAGAAAATACTGTAAGAAGCCAGAAAGAAACGGTTCAAATATGGAAGAGCCCCAGTAATGATTACCTAGGACCTAGTAGCTTCCATATCAAAAAACAGAGGGCCTAGAACATGATATTCCAGAAGGCAAAGGAGCGCAAACTACCCAGCAAAATTGAGCATTATTTTTCAGGGGAAAAGATGGGCGGGCATTCAATGAAATAGGGGATTTTCAATGATTTCTGATGAAAAGACCAGAGATGAACAGAAAATGTGATTTTCAAATACAAGATACAAGAGAAGCATAAAAAGAAATAATGAGTATTTCAGAAAAGCCTGGAAAGACTTACATGAACTGATGCTGAGTGAGATATTATAATAGCAAAATTATATGATGACCAACTACAATAGACTTCACTCTTCTCAGCATAGCAGAGATCCAAGACAATTCCAGTAGACTTGGGGTAGAAAATGCCATCCACATCCAGAGAGAGAACTATGGAGCCTGAGCCATACATACATGGAGGCAAAGCATACTATTTTCACCTTTTTCCTTTGTTTGTTTGTTTTGTATTCCTTATGGGGATTTTATCTTTTGTTCCGATTTTTCTTTCACAGCATGAAAAATATAAAAATATTTTAAATGATTTTGCATGTATAATCTATATCAGATTGCTTACTGTTTTAGAGAAAGAAGGGTAAGAGAGGGAGTGAAAAAAATGTAGAACTCAAAATCTTACTGAAATCAATACTGAAAACTACTTTTACATGTAATTGGAAAAATAAAATACTATTGAGGGAAAAAATGTAATTAAAAAAAATAAAATAAGGGGTTTGGACTAGATCCCTAATGTCCTTTTCCATTTTAACACAGTATGATGCTTTGAACCAGAAAAAATTGGTGGGTGGAAGTGTTGGGGGAAGAAGTTGTTGACAAGTTGTTGGCCACAAACATTCTCTTATAAGTCTGGTGGGGAGATAAACACCAAGTATTTTCCATGCTTGGCAACTGTTACGGTAAGGCTGATAAATCTGATGCTTCAGCCTCATCAGAATGGAGGGCTTCTTTGTGAAGGAGTCTAGAAAAGGAGATAGCCAGAAGATACTAGCTATACATCTGAGACAGAAAATGAGCACAGCAGTTGTATGCTAGTGGTCTGTGCTAGATGTGCTAGATGGTCACAGGACCACCATTCTTATTCCTTCCCACCTCTTTAATCAAACTCTGTTTCAGGAAAGATTCAGATCCCCTCCATATCAATATGTTCCTTTTCCCAGAAAGATTTAAATTCTGAATCTCAAACTCAGCATGTCCTAAACAGACCTCATTAGCTCTCCTCCCAAATGTACCCCTTTTTTAAAAGTCCTTCATTCTCCCAAAGGTACCACCATCTTCCCAGCCTCCCATGTTTATAACCTGCTTGACCCATTAAGCCCTGACTCCTCACAGCAGCCAGCAACGCCGCATTCACCTTTGTGGATGGAATGTGGGACGATTTGCCTCCGTTATCAGGATTCTCCATATTTCCAATGTTCATCCTTCCCTTCCCAGTGGGGATCTGAAAAACAGCTAGCTGAACAAGAAAGTCATTGTCAGTTATAAACATGACTCCCTGTTTTTGCAAGTGAAGGGTTTAGCTAGAAGTCATCCCAACACAAAGGATTCTGTTGCTAAAAAAGACCAAGCTAAAGGCAAGAGGCCAGGGGCACTTAAATGGCAGGCCGGCCTGAAGTCCCAAGCTGGATCTTTACATTGAGAATGCTTTGACTCTAAAGAGAGTGAATCACAAAATGGAAAATTCTGCTAAAAGTCTGTGTATAAAGTTAGAATCAGGTCAGTGAGAGTCTCAAAGAAGGGCCAGACTCAAGGAGTTGGTTCACTGGGGCTGCATGCTGGAAGGATGCCATGGCTAGGAACTGGTCAAAGAGGGTCATAAGCAGAGATCCCAGGGTGGAAAAGCTTCTGGAAAGGCAGTAAGGGGACAGAAAACCAAAGCAATCTTGGAACAGAAAAGATGGGGACTGAGAGGCAGAAGCCCTTCGTGGGAGGACAGCAATCCATCAGAGAAAAGGAAAAAGGCCAAAACCTGGGGAACATCAGATCAGACCCAAGCATAGGGCAGATGTGCTGGGGATCAGAAATCTGGTGCTGCTTGTCATCCATTTGCCTTTACGACTGTTCTCCAGCCTGCTCTTTTACAATAGGATCTCCACACAGCTGTTCAACCCTCTTAATCAGGAGATCTGAGTAGGAGGAAGAGAGAGGGAGCCAGCCCACAATGGGGAAATTCAACAGTACTTTTAAGCATCCAAAATTGCTCTTGGCTACAATATCCCACATTTTTTCAAAGCAGCATTCTCCTGGTGATGATACAAGGCAGTGAGTCATGGACCAACATCACCTCAGGAAAGCACGAAGACTGAGTATAAAGTCACCCATGAGGACACATGCCATCAACAAAGGTGGTGGGACTGTCACAAAGAAAGCAGAAGAAATCACGGATGTATAGTAATAAATATAAAGTAAAAAATACATAAAAAAGTAAAAAAAATGGTAATAAATATAAAGTAAAAAATATAAAGAAGTAAAAAATGGTCATAAATAATTATTGCAAATAACCTTTTAAAGTGCATTAAAGTTTGCTCGATGCTTCATGTTTATTAATTCATTTGAACTCACAACCAGTCTGTGAAGTAGATGCTTTTATTATCCCCTTTTTACAGATGAAGAAAATAAAAGTTGGAAGAACTCAGGTGACTGACCCAAAGTCACGAAACTAATAAATTTCCAACATTAGATTAGAAATCAATTCCTCCAGCATTTTATCCACTGTGCCGCCTAGTGGACAGTCTGAGTTCTGCAGGGCTTCACTCCATATTAAAGAGAGCCAGAAAGATTTCCATGACATTGGGACAGATAAACTCTGGAAAGTCATTGGCAGGATGTAGGTATCACACATGGTTTAAAAGGCATGAAGGTGGGGAATGGATGGAGTGTAGGATGGGAGTCATAATCTTCATTGATGAAAGGATCAGGTAATCTGGAAGGACAGAGATTGACACAAAATAATAATTGATATTTGTACGGCACTGTAGTGTACATGTGTTATTTCATCTTTACAACAACAATATGAGAAACGGCAATCATCTCCATTTTACAGATGAGGAAATTGAGGCATTCTGTGTCATTGAGTGAATGCATGAATGAATGCAAAGATCACAGCCAAAGGCAATGGGAGACATTGTAGAAAGGCAAAAGAATCCAGTTCACTCTGGTGACTTCACAGATATAAAAAAAGTGTTTCTGTTGTTATTGACTTATTTTAATTGTGCCTGACTCTTCCTGACCCCTTTTCTCGGCAAAGATTCTGGAGTAGTTTGCTACTTTCTTCTCCAGCCCATTTTACAGATGAGGAAACTGAGGCAAACAGGATTAAGTGACTAGTCCAGGTCACATAACAAGTACAAATCTGAAGCCGAATTTTATCATTTGTCAGCTAACATTATATCTAGAGTTAAGATAATCTAATCTACTTCTGACATTCTCTGTGTAATCTTAGGTAAGTCACTTCACTTCCTAGTGCCTCAGTTTCCCAATCTGTATAATTAGGGAATTGTCCTAAATGGCCTTCAAGGTCCCTTTCAATTATAAAACCAGGTTCCATGGCAGCTAGGTGTTACAGTGGATAGAGCACCAGTCCTGAAGTCAGGAGGACCTGAGTTCAAATGTGATCTCAGACACTTAACACTTCCTGGCTGTGTGTCCCTGGGCAAGTCAAGTCATTTAACCCCAATTGCCTCAGCAAAAAAAAAAACCAGGTTCTTATAATTTAATAAGTTTTCTTCTTATTCCTCTAATTATTAATACTTTTCCCCTCCTCAAATCATATCTACATGTAGTGACTCTCAGTAAAATGTAAGCCACTTGAGAGTAGGGATTATTTTTCGCATTTCTGCCTTTGTGTCTCCCTATGACCAGCCCAGAGCCTTGTAGCATCAACTGCTTGTGTGGTCCCTCCACCTGATCATTTCAAAGACTTCTCAAATTCAAAATGTCCAAAGTGAAACTCATTATCTTTCCCCTAAAATCTCTACCTCTTCCTACATTACCTATTTCCGTTAAGAGCACCATCATGCTCCCCAACCGTTCACATTGACAGCTTCAGAGTCATTTTCAGCTCTTTATTTTCTCTCATTCTTCATATGCAATTAGTTGCCAAATTATAATGGTTCCATTTTTCCCATCCATCTCCTTCTCTCCACTTGTATCATCATCACCCTTCTCCAGACCGTCATTATTTCTTGTCTGAAGCATTACAACAGCTTCCCTGTTATAATATTCCTGTGGCCATCACTGCCCAATTTATCACTTAGCTTTCTCTCCTTCCCCCCCACCTTTGTGGGGGGGAAGGAGAGAAATGCTTTGTATGCATTTCATAAGAGCTTGTCTATGCATTTCTTGCTTAAACACATAAGCATGAATGTAAGCTTCTTGAGGGCAGGGATCCTTTTGTTTTTGTATCTCCTGGACCTAGCACCTGGCAGGTATACCATAGGTGCTTACTACATGCTTAATGAATTGAATAAAGATTTTTTTTAATATTTACAGGCACCACTTAGCTGGGACATACAGCTGCCCTCCGGTGACAGTCAGATTAAATCATTTCACTTGTAAGAGGTCCAATTCTTTGAGACTGGAGCACTGATTGAGTCCAATTCTCATGAGTTCCGATGCACACATCTGACCTGGAAGTGTCTCCAGTCTGAATGATTCTAGCACAACCTCCTCCTGCACCTAACAGTCCCAGTCCTTCCCTGGAATAAGGAAACTGCCTTAATGTTTGGCTGGTTTTGTAAAGCATTAAAGACCATTTGCTCCTGATAGAGCAGTGATTGAATTTTGACTCCTCTTGCAGAGCAGCTCCAGACTCTGAAGTCTTTTCCTTCCAAAAAGTCCACTTAGGAGTGAGTTTGGAAGGTTTCCAGCCCCAGGAAGATCTAGGGATCATTGCAGATTATGGACTCTGACCAACCATGTACAATGATAGAAGCAGCCATTGGGTGGTGGCCAGATTGGGTCAAGAAATCTCAGCCTTCAGAAGAACAGACTTTCCTAAAAACCTGTACCTGGTCTACAACTGCATAAGCAAGAAGTGGGATTGGGTGGAAATGTCCTAAGATCACAGGAAATAAAAAAAACTGAGCCCTCATAGCCCTTGCTAAGTACTGCCAGCTTCCCAAATCAAAGCACAAAGCAGAATTAGACAAATTAAAAGTTTGGCGTATTTTAAGGCCATCAAAGTGCAATTTCACAGCTTCTTCACTAAACCTTGAAGTACAGATATGGCACAGTGAGCTAGGAATCAGAGGGTCTGGCTTTGAATTTCAGCTCTGCTACTTAGTATCAGGGTATGGACAAGTCACCTTTGGGATTCACTTTTCTCCTCTGGTGGTTAAAGTGAGTTAGTCTTGCTAATTTTTGAGGTGCCTTCCAACTTTAAATTTGTGATCATATTGTTAATCCTAAACACCAAAGGTAAAGCTCTAAGAACCAAAGGGAGGAGGGAGGGAGGTACAAGGACAACTCCTGGGGTCTGCCAAAATTTGCCTGAGGACTGAGACCTTCTCTAATCTGATAGATAGGACTAGAAATAACAAAAAGCCTGGCAGGTCCCTAGGCCTGGCTCGGGGCATCTGAGGGATCTTTGCAATCCCTACAACATTTAGGCCAGTGTTTTGTCATAGTAGATAGGCAATAAATGTTTGCCTAAAGAATAAATAAATAGAACAAAGCTAGGTATGGACCATAACCTGGATGGGCAGATAAGTGAAATGCCTGGGGAACTGGGTAACAACAACAGGTGCAATTCCACATGGCTCAGAATGCAAGCAGGGCAATGGTGAGCAGCAATGGGCATCTTGGCAGGCAGCCAAAACCTGGTATCAGGGAGTTCTGGCACCAGACAGTAGGCAGAGGTCCAAGCAAGCAAGGTGGTCAAATGCAGCAGGGAATGCCAGAAAGCAAGGGGATCTGATGACAGTGACTAGAAATTGGACCAGAGCATTGTTCCTAAGAACTTTGTAGGGAAGGACAAAGCAAGGCATCAAGCTGGGCATGGGGTTTGAGGCAAGGTAGGGGTTCAGACGCAGGGAAACTCAAATGGGAGGGGGAGTTTAAATCATGGGGAGAGAGAAGAAGAAAAAGAAGGAGAAGGGAGAGAAGGAGGAGGAAGAAGAGAAGAAGCTAGAGGTGAAGGAGGAAGAGGAGGAGGAGAAGAAGAAAAAGAAAGAGGAGAGGAAGGAGGAGAAGGAAAAGAAGGAGGAGGAGGAGAAGGAGGAGAAGGAGGAAGAGGAGAAGAAGAAGAGGAGGAGGAGGAGGAGGAGGAGGAAGAAGAAAGGAGAAGAAAGAAAAAAAGGAGAAGGAAAAGAAGAAGAAAGAAAAAAGAAAGAAGAAGAAGGAGAAGAAAAAAGAAGGAAGAGAAGAAGAAAGGAGAAGAAGCAGAAGAAGAAAGGAGGAGGAGGAAGAGGAGGAGAAGAAGAAGAAGAAGAAAAAGAAAGGAGAAGAAGAAGAAAGGAGAAGGAGAAGAAAGAAGGAGAAGGAGAAGAAAGAGAAAGCAACATAAATCATTCCTGGAGAAAACCATTGTGACCCTAAATCAATTTGTAATTTGTGAAGTGGGAAAAAATAAAAAAAGAAATAATAATTAAGACAAATTCAGTCACCTGTAGCAGTAGAGATGAGTTACTCTGGTAGTTTTTAGATAGATGAGAATGACTGAAATGGGCAGGTAGGTAATGCCATAGTGGGTAGAGTGTTAGACCTGGAATGAGTGTTAGACCGAGTTACTTCCTAGCTGGGTTACCCAGGGAAGTCATTTAACCCTGTTTACCTCAGATTCCTCATCTGTAAAATGAGCCGGAAAAAATGGCAAACCACCCCAATATCTTTGTAAAGAAACCCCAAATAGGGTCACAGAGAGTGGGGGATATCATAACACTGACAATAACCTGGGAGTTTCATTGCCCTGGGGTGCAGTCCTGGCTATCTCACTCTGGTCTCATGGCTCTCATGGGGGAGAGGGGTGACATGTTTTGTAATACCTTTTTGTCTATTGAGATTGTCCCCAATGTTCATTTTGAACTTGACCTCTCTTATCTAAACATTCAGGTGGAAGCAGATGGATTATCCCCACTCTTCACCCCACTTCGTGTCCCCTGGGAACTGCTCTCCCCTTCTCATGATGCTACGTGGAAGGCCAGAACTTAATAAGCAAAGCTCTCGATAAACAGCCCATAAGCGAAGCTCTGCTTGTTAGACTCCAATTTGGAAGGCGATGTGTCCCACAAGTCCAGGGTCATTACAGCGCCTTTAATAGAGAATAAGGTGTCTCCAGGGTGACACAGTCCCCACAGGGAAAACAGGGAAGTCTCAAGCTGCTCTTTGAGGTCACTTGCCCAATTAAATTAGAAACTGATTTAACAGAACCATTTCCCCCAGTGTTAACTCCAATTCCATGTCATTTTAAATCTGGGGACCTTTTTTTCTCTAAAAATCTATCAGTCCTTAATAACCTTGTCCTTCTCTCCCTTGCGGCCTACAGGTTAGTGATAAGTACAGACTATAAGAGGCTCTAAGCACAGACTGTAAGAGGCTTTTGTGATTCTCTCTAACTGGAGGACGCTGGACTGATCGGAACAAACTGACCCATTCCCAGCTCTTTGCTAGAACTTTTAAAATATTTCTTTGACTGCTTTTTGCAGGTACTCAATAGAATAGAGAACTGGGTTTAGAAATAGGATACTCAGAGGCAGCTAGGTGGTGCAGTGGTTAGAGCACCAGCCCTGAAATCAGGAGGACCTGAGTTCAAATTTGCTCTCAGACACTTAACATTCCCTAGCTGTGTGACCCTGGGCAAGCCACTTAACCCCAATTGCCTCAGCAAAAAAAAAAAAAAAAAGAAAAAAAAGAAAAAAAGAAATAGGATACTTAGGGGCAGCAAGGTGGTACAGTGGATAGAGCACGAGCCCTGAAGTCAGGAGGACCTGAGTTCAAATTTGGTCTCAGACACTTAACACTTCCTAAGTGTGTGACTCTGGGAGAGTCACTTAACCCCAATTGCCTCAGCAAAAAAAAAAAAAAAATAGGAAACTTGGACCCTAATTCTTACTCTGCCCTCAGAATGGAGCCCCTTAGGGCAGAGATTATGTGTAGTATGTTTGCTCTGGCTCCCTCAGACAGGCCAGAGATAGACATCTTCCCTCAGGGTTCTAGGGTACTCTAAAAGGTTTATATAGTGTCTCTTCTCCCTACCATCTGTTGGGGGACCAATGACTAGCACCCTAGTTGCATTTAATAACTTAACATAAAATAGCCTTTATTAGGAAATATTTATTTCAGAGCTAGAGTAAAAACAAAGCACAATTATTTTCTCAGTACCTCCAGGGTACTCTGTGGGAGAGTAGGCTTATAAATCAGCCCCTTGGTCCCACCAAGCTCTCAACCCAAGGCAGTATAACTGCCAGCTGAGTGTACATATACAGAGAGAGACAGATCTAGACATACACGTATGTGTATGTACATGTAGAGGTGTACATATGTGTGGGTGTGGATGTCTATGTTCATATGTACATGGTGATCCGCTCTAGGAGAATACAAATAGAGCAGATCACCTCTCACAGAAGCAAGTAGTGACACAAGTCCCAAGAGGTTTAGTCTAGACAGCAAAACATTGCCTACAAAAATTAGAAAAATTCTATCTCCACAAAGCAAGGCTCTTCTACCATGTTCCTGGGCTTTGATCGTTCTAGGCTCATCTGTGCTAGAATGCCCATTCACAGGAAGAAGAAGCGTGTGATTTGGATTTAACTGAGGAGGAGTTGCACAAAGTCATCATCCTCAGTCTGATGCAGGACAAGAGTCAGGACCACTGGTAATGGCCCCAGACGCAGTGGATGATGATGGTGGCTTTGATGTCTGACCAAGCTCTAAGCAATCCAACAGTGCTTGCTTCAGGGGCCAAAGCCATGGGAACAAATTGTTCTCATCCACCCATCATGCCAGGGCATCCCAGCAAGTACCCAAAGGAAAGCCAGTTAGATGATAACAATTACCAGATTTTTTAAAATATCAATCTGGATACTGGAAAATGCATTAAAGTCAATTAGTAAATCAACCAACAAGTATTTATTAATCACCTACTGTATGAATGGGTAGACACTAAGCTAAGCACTGGTCATGGATGGGCCCTGCTAACCTCTGGCTTTTCTGGGAAGGTCCATGCCATAAGTGGAAGATCCCACCAGCCATGGCCTATTTTCCTGTTGAGGTTGTGAGAAGCCGAGCCCCACATTTTTTAAGTGACACAAGTCCCAAGAGGTTTAGTCTAGACAACAAAACATTGCCTACAAAAATTAGCAAAGGAAAATTTGAACAGAGAAACTTAAGCAGGCTGAATGAAGCCGGTTTCAAGTCTTTTAGGCTAAAATTGAAGCTTCTCTATTAGGAAAGCTAATGACAGAGGGGAGCCCTCCATCATACTTCAGAGCTCCAGAAGGAATTGAACCTCAGATTTTGCCTCTTTGCTTTGAAATTCAATCAGGAACTAAAGCTGACCTGGAGCACATGGTTTAGAACTGATATATTTTATAGCAGAATCTACATAATCCAGGTTTTTCACGGCTCATTTTAACAGAACCCTAAAAATTCAAATGAGGAGCTGAGTGGTTCAGTGGACAGAGTGCCAGGACTCAAGTCAGAAAGACCTGTCTGGCCTCAGACATTTACTAGCTGTGTGACCCTGGGCAAATCACTTAACTGTATGCCTCAGTTTCCTTACCTGTAAAACAAGCTGGAGAGTAAAATAGCAAATCGTTCCATTATCTTTGCCAAGAAAATCCCCACATGGGGTCACAGAGAGTTGGACACAACTGAAGCAACTAAACGGCAGATGTAAGACCAAGAGGGTATTCCCTTATGCAGGAATCCCCTCCCTAGTACCCCCCATTCCATGGTTATTCAACCTTTACTTAATGATGGTGACTTTACTTTTCACCATGGCAACCCATTGTTGTGAGGGAAAGGAGGAAGAGAACAAGCATTTATTAAGTGGTAAAGCTCTAAGTCAGGAAGACTCACTGGCCTGAGTTCAAATCCAGCCTCAGACACTTACTAACTGTGTGATCCCGGGCAAATTATTATTTTTTATTTTTACTTTTTGCTGAGGCAATTGGGGTTAAGTGACTTGCCCAGGGTCACACAGCTAGGAAATGTTAAGTGTCTGAGGCCATATTTGAACTCAGGTCCTCCTGACTTCAGGGCTGGTGCTCTATCCACTGCACCACCTAACTGCCCCCCCAAACAAATTATTTAATCCTGTTTGCCTCAGTTTCCTCATCTATAAAATGGAGAAAGAAATGGCAAATCACTAGCTGTGTGACCATGGGAAAATTACTTAACCCTGTGTGTCTCATTTTCCTCATCTGTAAAATGAGCAGGAGAAGGAAATGGCAAAGTGCTCCAGTATCTTTGCTAAGAAAACCCCAAATGGAATCACAAAGAGTCGTATACAACTAAAACAACGTTCCAAGCACTGCTCTAATTGCTTTACTAACAGTATCTTATTAGTCTCACAATAACCCTGGAAAGTAGATGCTATTATGAGCTCCTTTTTACAGTTGAGGAAATCAAGGCAGACAAAGGTTAAGTAACTTTCCCAAATTCACACAGCTAGCAAGTATGTAGGACCAGATTTCTGACTCCAGACCTAATGCCCCAACCACTGAGCCACCCAGATGCCTCAGATTTTGTTGGTAAGTAGTACTTTCTTAAGTGGAAATGAAATCTGGTGCCTCTGATCTAGGACCAAGGGGTAAGTCTAAAACCTCTTCAATATAACAATGTCCGGAATATTTGAAGACCACTATCATGTCTTCTATGTGGGCTTTTCCTTTTCTCCAGACTAACCTTCCCCCTTTACTTCAACCAGTCTTCACGGCAAGGACACCAGTCCTATCATCTTCCTTCAGCTTTGTCATTATCTTCATCAAAACATGGCATTGAACAATATTCTTCAGATTGTTTTCACTAAGTCAGGATATGGGACATTTATTCTGAAAATGATGATTCCATTGTAGTTGTCAGATCATTGGAGTCTGAATCTCCATGACCCATTTTGGGATTTTTGGCAACAGTACTAGAGTGGTTTGCCATTTTCTTCTCCAACTCATTTGACATATGAAGAAACTGAGGCACACAGGATTAAGTGACCTCTCAAGAGTCACTCAGCTGGTAAAGATCTGAGATCAGATTTGAACTCAGGAAAATGAGGCTTCCTGACTTCAGGCTTACACTCTAGCCACTGCACCACCTACTTGCTCTATGATTCCACTAATGTGAATAAATATTGCCTTAACTTTCATGGTTGGCAGATAACCTTGCACAGCCCTCCCTCACTTAAATCCAATTCACTTGAACATCATGGCATCACTTCCCTTTGAGAACCAAGGACGAACAACAACAACAACAGCCATGTCACACCATTGATCTATAGTTCATATGAATTATTGCTAAATCGGACCTCCCACATCTCGTGTTTGTCCAAGTGATTTTTTAAACATAAGAGTAAAATTTTCCATTTATCCCTATTAAACCTCATTTTAACTTAAACCTCTCTAAGATCTCTGTAGAACCTGATTCTATCATACAACATGTTAAATATTCTCAAATTTATGTCACCCATAAATGACAGTGTAACAGCCCTTAAGCCACATCTGTAGCTTATATCAGACTATTAATCATCACCCTTTGGTCCAATCATTTAAATAGTTACAGAACCACCTAACTTTACTAATTCTCTCTTTGGATCCATTTGCATTGTCTACATATTGTACTTCAGGAGAGGCTTTGTGAAACGCCGTATAGAAATACAAGTTTATCATGTCTATGACTTTTCCCTGCACTACAAATCCAGTAATGGTATTAAAAAAAATGAAATGAGATTAGACCTGTTCTTGATGAATTAGATATTAGTATTCTTATTGCTTCCCTTTCCAAATACTCATAAAACCATCCCTTTAATAATGCATTCTAGAATTTTGTCAGGAACTCAAGTGAATCTCACTAGCCTAGAGTTAGAAAATACTTCCTTCCCCTTTGGAGAATCAGGCCCATGTTTGCCTGTAGGACTTTTTAGGAGCTCTCCATTTTCCCAAAGGCCACCATATTGGTCAATGATCACAACTCTTCCCCTTTTAATATCCTCAGTTATACTTCATTCAGACCTGCCAATTTAAACTCAGTGAGGACAGAAAGGTTCCATCTTTTTCCTCATTTTTGTTAAGTTTCCATTCCCAGTTAGCCATTTTTGTTAGATGCTCTTTCCCTGCTAAAGTTTCCTAATCACTAACAAACTATAGTGTGGAAAATAAATGAGCAGCTTCCAGATTGAATTTATGAAAATGAATTTGTTAAATCAACTCCCCCTGGCCTCAGGGAAGGAAAAGATTAAGCAAGAAGAGGGAGGACTTGATCTGGTTCTCAGAGACCTCATCTTTTGTCAGGGGGTAGATGAATTTATATCCTTGGCCCCCCAGGCCAATACAAGAAAGGTCCTTGTAGTTAAAAGTTCAACCAATTTCTCTAAAGCACTGAATTTCAGACAGAGGCATTTCCCTACAGAACTCAACACAGAATGCTGAACAAGATAGAACTCACAGATGTGATCAGAACCAAGAATCTCTGACTCCAGATTTGGTTTTCTTTTCATTTTCCCTCCCCTTCTCCCTCCCTCCCTTTCTCTCTTCCTTTCTCCTCACCTACTCTCTCTCTGTGTCTCTCTGTCTTTGTCTCTTTCTGTGTCTCTCTGTCTCTGTCTCTGTCTCTATCTCTGTCTCTGTCTCTCTCTCACACACACACACACACACACACACACACACACACACACACACACATACACACATCCCAGTCTCAGGATTCCTGACTCTGGGGTCCATAGAAGCACATCTTACCAATGAGGAGATGCTCCACACAGTTTGCGACAGAAATCCCTCCCACCTGGTGCATTGCAAGCTTTGATAATATGCCATGAATAAAATATGCACACATATGCGGACAAGTAGAATTAATTCATTTGGACCCCTACTCTATTCCAATCAGTATTAATCAATTTGACATGTTTCTACAATGATAGTGATTATAAATTCTGTATATTAGGCCCCAAAGCTGTGAGCTGCAGATTTTAAGTTTACTTACCTAATCATAGGAAACTAAATAGAGATCCTCCATTCTTGTTTTTCCCTATCATTTCCCAATCCCAGTTGACAGAGGTGACTCCACTACATGGAAAGTCCTCCAATTTATTTTTGTATCTTTGAATCGTTTTCTCTTGTCCAACATGAGCAGGTGACCATCTTGTGATCACCTAATCAATCTTGCTTCCCCCTAGCTGATATGCCATTTGGGGCCCTCAAGAGTAAGATCTATCAACCAATGAGATTCTGTAGTTCACCACACCTCTTTTGCATATTTGGTTATCAAAAAAATCCAAGATCCTGGAAGAATGGAGCATCACAGATTGTAAGGAACATCTGAAGTCCACTTAATTAGCAGGGAGCATGTTCCCTTTAATAAAGTGCTATTGTCTCTCAGCTCTACCTCAGTCTCTTTTGTTGTAGGTTGGACAATTTTAATCCCTATACAAGTTCCAGATTATGTTATCCCTATGATCAGCACACCTAGGATATTGGATACAGCATGTCTTCAGCCACTCATAGTTCTCGAAAATAACCCTTCCCCACCCTTTATAATAGGCTGTTAACGTTTCAAAGAATGAACCTTTTTTCCTAGGATGGGGCAAAAGCATGACCCCAGAATTCTTCACTGATGAGATTCCTCAGCCCTCCTGACCCTTTGTGAATACAGAGGGAGCATCTGAGACAAAGAGCTCATTTTCTTAGGCCCTCACAAAGGAGCGGTGATTTGACCAGGGTTTACATATTCATTCTTGAATTGAGAATTGAGAATTTACAGGCAACTGTTGTTATTTTTTTTCTACAAGAGTCCAGCTTTGTTGGCTTGCTTCATTAAAATAAAAACAAATTTCTAGCTTTGTATGTATAAAACACAATTTCAACTATTTGAAGAACCCTTCGATAAATAATCTAAGCAGATCCTTCTTATTGTTCTCAATTTTTGTACATTACCCTCCATAGCCCCATTTCCATCTTTCTAGGTATCTCCAGTGAACCCCTTCCCTCTCATCCATCCCCATAACCCTAAATGCCTCCGGTTCATAACTGCTAGGATGATTATACAATGCAATGGAAAGACACTTAATCTGGAGTCAAAAGACCTGTGTTCAAATTCCATGTGTGACATCATGACCTGTTACTTTCTCTTTTTTTCCTGAAAGGCAATTGGGGGTAAGTGACTTGTCCAGGATCACACAGCTAGTGAGTGTTAAGTCTGAGGCCAGATTTTGAACTCAGATCCTCCTGACTTCAGGACTTCTGTCTACTGCACCAACCAGCTGCCCCAACATGTGTTATGTTCTCTGTGCCCCAAATTCTCCTCTTGTAGAATAATAAATTGTACTAGTAATCTCTTCCAGAACCAATGTACTTATCTTTGGGTTGCTCTTTGCCAGGCATAATTAGCTCTCAAATGACTATTTCCAGAAAATCAAAGGTTGGGCTGAATTTCAAGTGAAAGAAAATCCAGGCTCAAATTCTGATTTAGAAATTTTTTTCACTCTATGGACATGAGTGAACTTAATTTCTCGAACCCAGTTCTTACAACTATAAAATTGGCTAATCCTACCCAGCAGCCTCTGGGCCACTTTGGGACTTTAGTCCCAGGAAAAGAACTAAGGGAGAAGCTTACAGAGAGGACAGAATTCTTGCTTCTGCTCACTAGTCGTTTTGACATTTTATAGACAAGCTGTGAGCTTCTTTTTTCTTTCCAAAGAACAAAGAGAGAATAAATAGAAAAAAACTACTTCATGTCAAATAGTCCCAGGTGACTGGCTGCCTGATATTGTTATCTACTGCCTCTGAGTGCCAATAGTACCTGTCCCAGGACATCCTCTCAAAGGAAGGGGATGACAAACTCCTCCATTCAGCTTCCAGGTCAGGACAAGGGGTCAGTTCTGGGGATCAACAGAGGCTCTAAGAATGTCAAGATTGTCGAGGGAAGAAGTGGATGCATTTATGGGGAAATTGTGTCATGTCATGAAAAAGGAAAACTCTTCGGAGCTTCAGAGCTAACCCAGTCCTCTTTTCCTAAGACGTTTCAATCCTAGGCACTTCAACCATCAACTTTGGGTAAGGACTCAGGGTATGGCTTTCAGCTAATGCTGCAACCAGAAGATTAGGCGCTCTAGTCTTGAAAACCACTCCAGCCTCCTTTATGGACGTGACAATATAGTACCGTGAAAAGCTAACATGAGCTTAAGAGATCTTAAGAGAACCTTAAGGGAGCTTAAGGTTCAAATATTGTCCCCTGCCACTGGCTTTGTGTTATTTTTTTTTACTGTTATTCAGTCATTTTTCAGTCATATTTGACTCTTTGTGACCCCATTTGGGTTTTTCTTGGCAAAGATGCTGGAGTAGTTTGCTATTTCCTTTTCCACCTAATTTTACAGATAAGGAAACTGAGGCAAATGGGGTTAAGTGACTCGCCCAGAGTCTCACAAGCAATAAGTATCTGAGGCCAGATTTAAACTCACAAAATGAGATCTTCCTAACTCCAGGCCCAGGACTCTATCCACTGAGCCACCTTAGGAACATCTTTGATGCTGTGGTTGAGTCATTTCAATCAAGTCCAAATCTTTGTGACCCAAATTTAATAGCTTTAATAAATTGAACTAGAAGTCCCTTCCAGCATCAGTGGGCTTATCTTTGAGTTGTTCTTTGTCAGGTATTATTAGTTCTCACATGACTATTTTCAGAGAATCAAAGACTGGGCTGAATTTGAAGTAAAAGAAAATCCAGGCTCAAATTCTGATTTAGAAGCTTTTTCACTCTATAGACATGAGTGAACTTAATTTCTCAAATCCAGTTCTTCCAGCTATAAAATCTGCTAATCCTACCCAATAAGAAACTGAGGCAAACAGGATGAAGTGAATTGCCTTGGGTTACACACTACTAAGTGTCCTTGGGAAGGTCAAAAAAAGTGAGAGACCTTGTAATAAATACAAAGTCTCACCCTGTAGGTGGCAAAGAATGGCAATGAAAAAGTACATCAAGATAATAAACTCAAGCTGCAAACTGAGAAATATAGGTTCTGCCATGGTCAATGAAGGGTATTGTTTTGCTGATTTATGCCTACTTATCACAAAGTTCTTAATTTTTCAGTGGGATGGGAGGAAGTGGGAAAGAGAAAAAACAAATGATACTTTTTCAAAAGCTTTTTTTTTTTTGCTGAGGCAATTGGGGTTAAATGACTTGCCCAGGGTCATTCAGCAAGGAAGTGTTGTGTCTGAGATCAGATCTGAACTCAGGTCCTCCTGACTTCAGGGCTGGTGCACTATCCACTGCACCACCTAGCTGCCCCAAAAGTTTATTTTTTAATAGACCATTTACCCATTTTAATCACGAAGAGACAGTTGCCAGAATGACAGAGAACTGAGAATGTCAGTGCCAGAGAGTATGGAAGACAAGAGGAATTTCCCAGCAACTCTCCAGAATGTGATATGTTTATGTTTCTGGGAGCGCCAAGTGACAGCTTTCTGTGTTTAAAATGCTATTTGTCTTGAATATTTATGGGAGCTAAAAAGGTTGGAGGAATCCCTCTCTCTTCTCAAGGTTAACTAGGAGAAGAATAGCTTCAAAAGCATAAAAAAGATGAAAATAATTTTGACAGGAAAGAAGGAAATCTTAACGCAAGTAAGAAAGTTGGATTAAGCATGGGATATGGAAAAAAAAAAGGAGCTATGGAAAATGGGAAGATTGAGATTAGAACAGGGAATTCCAAGATCTTAGAATCTGAGGTTCATATTCATTCTTGAACTGAGAATTTACAAGAAGTTATGGTTATTTTCTTCTGCAGGTGAGTGATAGTAATCTCTAAAATGGGACCAGTCCATGAGTGGCTGACAGAAAACTTTCTTTTCTCTGGAAAAGAAACAAAGATCATGGGAGTATTAAGGTTAAATCATGAGGTCCTAGTGTTTGGAAGGACAACAATGCGAATACTGACATCACCAAGAAAGAGGGCAAAGGATGAAGAAGAGAGGAAAACTGCAATTTAAGGACTGAATTCATTGAGTGATATAGGGGATGGTAGGTGATAGCCACTAGGTGGCACTGTAGACAGAGAACTGGAGTCAGGACCTCATCTTGAGTTCAAATGTGACTTCAGTCACTTACTAGCTGTGTGATCCTAGTCAAGTGCCTTCACCCTGTATATCTCAGTTTCCTCATCTGTAAATGAGCTAGAGAAGGAAGTGGAAAACTATTCCAGTATCTCTGCCAAGAAAACCCCAAATGGAGTCGCAAAAAGTTGGACGTGAATGAACAACAGTCTAATCAAGGCAAAAGCAACTTTTGGAATTGGACGGTGTTAAAGGAAAAGAAAGTGACTCTCAAAGAGAGATTGCGAATGAAGGTGGCACAGAGAGCACCAAATTCTAAATCATATTATTAAAAATGTAATTTGTAAGCATTCAGAAAGGGAAACGGTGATCAATAAAAATCAACGTGGATTTATCAAGGACGAGTCACACCAGACTAAACCTCATTTCCTTTCTTGACAGATTTACTAGGTCAATAGATCAGGGGAATTCCAATGATAGAATATGTGTGGATTATGGCAAAGGAAAAACAATAAAAATAGCTAGTATTTCTATAGCACTTTAAGGTTTTCAACACACTTTAAAATATATTCTTGGGGGCAGCTAGGAGGTGCAGTGGATAGAGCACCAGCCCTGAAGTCAGGAGGATCTGAGTTCAAATATGATCTCAGACACTTAGCATTTCCTAGCTATGTGACTCTGGGCAAGTCACTTAACACCAATTGCCTTGGCAAAAAAAAAACACCATATATGTATGTAATATATAAATATGTATATGTGTGTGTTCTCAATTGATCCTTACAATGACCCTGCAGGTTGGTGTTATTATGATTCTCCTTTGACGTGTGAGAAAACTGAGCAAATCAGTGAGTTATCCACATTTGAACTCAGATCCAGCATTTTCTCCACTGTAGCTCCTAGCTGCCTCCAAGTATCCATGCAACAGAATTTCTCAAGATATCTTGGTGCACAAATAACAGGCTAGGTGATAAATATAGTTAACTGGATTCAGATTAAGACAAATGATTGGACCCATACAATAGGAATCGGTTGTTTTTTTCAGTCATGTCTTATTAATGACTCCATTTAGGATTTTCTTGGCAGAGACGTGGTTGGCCATTTCCTTCTCCAGCTCACACACATATAAGAAAAGGGTTTGTTTTTTAGGATAAATTGACCTTCACATACATTGAAGGCTTAAGGCTTTCATTGCCTCAGATGTATGAGCTTGAGGTAGGATTCAAATTCAGGTTTTTCTAGACTTTTCTAGACTCTAGACTTTTTCTAGACTCCAAATCCAGAATTCTTTTCACGAATCTTTTGTCATTCCCATAATTCATCTCCTCCACTCCTCGGAAACTACTGAATCCTGTCAAAATAGTACTTACTGTGTTTGTTGAAAGTCCATACTCTCTCACTATAAGTAGATCCTCATTGCTAAATGGAAATGTGAATAACCCAAGGATGACATACACTTAAGGATATTGGGAGCTATAGAACCTTCATTCCAATTGTTACAATGAGCGCAGAATAGTTTGCACTGCCACCATCCTGTTACAGATGGGGAAACTGAGGCAAACAGACTTAAGTGAGTTGCCCAGCATCACACAACTCATCAGTGTCAGAGGCTGGATTTGAAATTGGCAAAATGAAGTCTTCCTGACTCCAGCCCCAGCACTATGTGTGCACTATGGCGCCACCTAGCTGCCATAGAATAGGGATTTGTAATATTGACAGATCAATATGAGCTGAGAAGGAAATCTCTAGTATAATACATCAAAGAGCTGTCTTTGGTCTTTCTTCTATTTAACATTTTTATCAACAACTTGCAGATTTCTATTTGATGTAATAAAAACCTTCCTTATGTGGCAGCTGCCACAAAGTAGAAGGGGCTGCCTCATAAAGCAGCGAGCATCCCACCACTGCAGGTTTTTAAGTGAAGGCTTACCAGCAATGCTATAGAGAGGATTCCTGTTCAATGTTACACTCCAAGTCTGCTAAGGTTCCTCCTGGATCTGATATTCTATGAAAGCAATAGCACCTGCCCTCAAGGGGCAAAATTTATCTTCCTGAATGAAGTTGTAACGTCCAGCCCAGTGATTTCTTTGGGATAAGCAAACTCGCTCTCTCAAAGCAGACCAGCAAGTATTCTGCAATGTGATCTTAGAGATCCAATATCTAAAGTCAGGCTCAGGGTCACCGAGCCCGGATATCTCAGCCAAGCCTTCCTGATTCAAGGCTGGCTTTTTATCCACTTCACCATGACATCTCTCCCCCACGGATTCACAAACTGTGAGACCCAAAGATGCTTCAGTTCTTTGGCTCCCTATGACTCAGTTCCTTAACTGTATAATAGACAGGTAGGACTAGAAGGTCTCTGCATCTCCTTACAATTCCAGATCTATGATGCAATGACCTTTAAGGTTTGCAAAGGTGTGGTACAGTGGGAAGGCTCTGGTTCTGGAGACAAAGAACCTGGATTCAAATCCTGCCACTGGCGTCTATTATCTCTAATTTTCGACATGTCAGCATTTCTGTAGCTCTGTGAGATTTGTGAAGCACTTTCCATATATTAACGAAGGTAAAAGTTATGGTTGCCCTCTTTTTACAAATGAGGAAACTGAAGCTGGAGGAAATTTAAGTAACTTTCCAGATTATAGAGTTAAATAATTGAGAGGGAAAGACAACAAGCATTTATTGAATACCTACTATGTGCCAAACACTGTACTAAGTGCTTTACAAATATTCTCTCAAATTGCAATATTTAACCTATATCAGATCGCTTTCTGTCTTGGGAAGGGGGGAGATAAGGGAGGGAGGGAGGGAGGGAGAAAAATTTGGAAAACAGAATCTTATAAAAATGAGAGGGAAAGACAACAAGCATGTGTTAAGTGACTACTATGTACCAGACACTGTACTAAGTGCTTTACAAATATTATCTCAAATTGCAATATTTAACCTATATCAGATTGCTTGCTATCTTAGGAAAGGAGGCGAGGGGGGCAGCTAGGTGGTGCAGTGGATAGAGCACCAGCCCTGAAGACAGGAGGACCTGAGTTCAAATCTGGTCTCAGACATGTAACAGCTGTGTGACCTTGGGCAAGTCACTTAATCCCAATTGCCTCAGCAAAAAGCAAAAAAAAAAAAAAAGGAAAGGAGGAGAAGAGGGGAGGGAGAAAAATTTAGAACACAAAATCTTACAAAAATGAATATTGAAGACTATCTTTTTTTTTCCTGAGGCAATTGGGGTTAAGTGACTTGCCCAGGGTCACACAGCTAGGAAGTGTCTGAGACCAGAATTGAACTCAGGTCCT
The DNA here is from genome assembly GCA_023553655.1 of Myrmecobius fasciatus. Classification (NCBI taxonomy): domain Eukaryota; kingdom Metazoa; phylum Chordata; class Mammalia; order Dasyuromorphia; family Myrmecobiidae; genus Myrmecobius; species Myrmecobius fasciatus. The sequence goes on along the minus strand of JAJPUD010001670.1, from coordinate 309,707 downwards.
CCTGACTTTAGGGCTGGTGCTCTATCCACTATGCCACCTAGCTGCCCCGAAGACTATCTTTACATGTATTTGGGAAATACTATTGAAAAAATACAAATGTTATCTCATTTGATCCTGATAAGAGTCAAGAATTAGATGCTATTATTATCCCCATTTTGCAGTTGAGAAACTGAGACAGAGTTAGTTAAATACCTTGTTAAGAGTCACACAGCTAGGAAGTGTCTGAGGATGGATTTGAACTCAGATTTTCCTGCCTCCAGGTCCAGTATTCTACTCACCGTGCTTCTAATCTCACCATGACTGAGGCAATATTTGAACACAGGCATTCCTGATTCCAAGTCCAGAACTCTTTTAGGAAGTAAGCAGATGTGGATCTTTAAGTAGTCTGGGCTGATGCAACTTTGCAAGAGCATCAACCTGCCCCAGTTGAAAAGAAGAGCTGATTGATGGGTCTGTATCTCAAAGTGATCATGAAAGAGGAAAAAGGACCCATATGTGCAAAAGTGTTTTTTAGCAGCTCTTTTTGAAATAGCAAAGAATTAGAAAAATGAGTAGATGCTCATCAGTTGGGGAATGGCTAAATAAGTTATGGTATAAGGATGTTATGGTTCTATAAGAAATGATTAGCAGGATGATTTCAGGGAGGCCTGGAGAGACTTACATGAACTGATGCTGAGTGAAATCAGCAGAACCAGGAGATCATTGTATACAGCAACAAGATTAAACGATGACCAATTCTGATGGACATAGTTCTTTTCAACAATGTGATTCAAGACAATTCCCAATAGATGTTTGATGGAAAACACCATCCACACCCAGATGAATGTGGATCAAAGTATATATTTTCATCTTTTTATTGTTGTTGTTATTTGTTTGCTTGTTTTTTTTTTTCTTTCTCATGCTTTTTTCCCTTTTGTTCTGATTTTTCTTGTGCTACATGACAAATGTGGAAATATTCTTAGAAGAATTGCACTGTTTAATCTATATCAGATTGCTTGCTGTCTTAGGGAAGGGGAGAGAAGGGAGAAAAAATTGAAACATAAGGTTTTGCAAAGGTGAATGTTGAAAACATTTGGAAATTTTTTTAAAGAAAAAAAGAACTGATAAGGCAATGGGTCAATCCTGAATTTTCTCAGCCTCTGCTACTTCCCTAAACTGGAGCAAGGTTCTGACCTAAAATTACAACTGATATCAAATCCATTTCCTCTCTCAGACCCTCCTTGCTTATTATGGCCTACTAGAGTTCTCTGAATACAAAGAAACTCTCAGGGCTAAAATGAGCAGCCCACTAACATCCCAGAACCATCATGCCTCCCCATAGCTGAAATCTGGGTGGATCTGAGAAACAGGCTCAAAGACCCTGGACCAGACAGGCAGCTATAGCAGATACTGCAGCCCCACAAACCCTACACTCTCTATTTTGAAGCTGGGGATGCTCCCCCATGAGACAAATCCATCTGCCAGGGCCCATAGCCATATGGCAGTGATTCAAACACAAGCTGAGGGTGACATCCAGTGGAAAGATGGATTGAAATTTTCTCTGAGTTTTTTTTTCCCCGTTTAACAATGCCTCAAGAAACATATTATTTTTGTACCTTACTGATCATGGAGTATTCCTTATTTAAATTTTATATTGAAGATTCTGTCCTTGACATCAGAAAGCAAAAAAAGACTTTGCTGAAAAGAAATATCAATCCACCTGGACACCCCCATTTCCTGCCTACACTTTCTCAGTCAGTTGACAGAATGCTGGAGTTAAGATTCAAAGTCAGGAATATCTAAGTTCAAATTCAGTCTCAGACACTAATTATGTGACCCAGCAAATCCCTTACCTGCTGTCTGCTGCCTCAGATTCCTCAACTGTAAAGTTGGGATAATATTGGCACTTATCTCCTAAAGTTGTGATAAAGATCAAATGTACTTAACACAGTGCCTGGCACACATTTGGTGCTTAATAAGTATTGATCGACATCAGCCATCTGTTGACTCCTATAGAGTCCTGGGGTGAGGGGAGAATTTAATGAATCAAACAAAATACATAGGATTACAAAGGAAATCAAAGATTAGTGAAAATATACATATTTCTTTCATTTGAGTTCACCTTTGGGCTAGAGCTCCCTTTGAAGTATCCTTTCCCCCAATTAGAATGTAACCTCCTAGAGGGTAGGCACTGTCTTTTTGCTTCTGTTTGTATCTCCATGACTTACCACCATGTACAGTATATAGCAAGTGCTTAATAAATGTTTACTTCCTTCTGATCTACTGAAATCTTTTTTAGAGACCCCAGATTAAAAATCTCTGCTCTAAGATTATGAGTTGTAGAGAACATGTCTCTCTTTTTTTGGTAGAGGATATTTTCTACTCCTGGAGTTTCACATTCTAACTAAATTACATTTAAAATTTCCATTTCATAGTACTTAATAAATGCTTGTTGAATGAATGAATGAATGAAAAAAATAAAAACAAATGAAATTTCTATCTCTCTGAAGATGAAAAAAGTGAATTTTGCAGAAGCTAAATATTTTGTCCATTGTCAACCAGTTGGGATTCAAACTCTTCTGATTTGGTGACTAGCTTTCTACTACTTCATTCTGTCTCTCAATTGAATTGAACCAGAGAGAAGAGTTGACTTAAACTGAAATGAAGGATGCTTCTCTGCTTATTACATTGAAAAATCCATTTTTCCTCTTCAAAAAAATAATATCATTAATGTTCTGAAAAGTCCTTCTTGGCTTCTTCCTTAAGTGAACTGAAGAGTTTCTGCAGATTTATTTTAGATGGTGTACAATCCTTGTTATTGCTTTCCCATTTATCTTCCCATAGTATGTGCCCATTGAAAAGGGAGAGACATTGGATACGGTCTTGAAAAGTTCAGTGAATTTTCCAATCTCTGAGGGAAAGGAAATGGACAAATCCAATGCTCTGACACCCAAACTGCCTCCTAACTGCTTCCCTCTGCTTTTAACTCTGCCCTATTAAATTATCTTTGAGAGTAAATACCAATTTAGACTGACTTCAGACCCTACCATCCTCCCCTCTAACCTCCCCAGGCTCCAGGGAATAGACCCAAATTTCCCTTTAGGCCCAGGCAACAGGCCTAGATTCCCCCTCAGTCCCAGCCAACAAGATACAATTGAGCAATTCTAATAGACATCAGTATAGCTTGAAATGTTGTCAAAAATCATTATAATACTCACAGTTACATGATAATTTAAGATTTGGGAATTACTTTGTACACAAGGGCAGCTAAGGTGGTAGAGTGGAAAGAGCTTTGGGCCAGATGTCAGGAAGACTTATCTTCCTGAATTCAAATCTGAAATCAAATTCAGATACTTACTATCTGGGTGACCCTAAACTTAACCCTCTTTGCCTCAATTTCCTCATCTGTAAAATGAGCTAGAGAAGAAAATAGCAAATCACTCCATTATCTGCCAAGAAAATCCCAAATGGGTCACAAGAGTCAGACATGAATGTAATGATTGAACAATATTTTATATAAATTAATTCATTCTATCTGGAGAGGTAAATATTATTGTCATACTTTAGGAAAGCAAACGGACTCAGGTTAAATATATTGCCAGGATCACTTACTTGTAAGTATCTGGGGCTGGATGTAAACCTGCAGGTGGTCTTGACCCCAAGTCCAATGTACTATCCACTATGTCTCTCTCTGCTCTTCTCCTTTTCCCCCATGGGCATCTTTCTTTCTCTCCATAACTCACTTCTGCAAACACCACATGTTTTCCTCAAAACAGCTTTCTATATTTGTGAAGACAGAATTCATTTCTTTAATCTCTTTTTGAAAGAAGATTGTTCAAAGAGCACAGACCACAGCTCAGTGAGAAAACACTTTGGTCATGTGTGGAGACTTTTTAGCATGAAAGAAAATGACATTTTTGAAGATTCAAAGGCACATAAAAGCACATTTCTTCTTTATCTTCCCTTTTTCCATGATTTTTTAATTTAAAAAAAAAAACCTGGGCCTCTGTCCAAAGGAGCTTCTAACCCAAGCTCCCTTGCCTATGAGGCTGGTGAGTCTGAGAAATGGATTCTTTCTGCCTCAGAAAGGGGAGTGAAACTTACTCCTTGGGATAGACAACTAGGTTTCCCAGAGTGTGCCCTGAGGGACAGACAGCCTTTTGGTAGCAAAGATGCCCACATGCAGATCCATAACTAGCAATTTTTACTGTGAAATTTGGCACCCTGTAACAAAGTCTCAATTGCCCTGACTTGGTTACTACTCTCCCCACCTAAATCCTTACCAGATGTCCCCCATTTCAGAAACTTGAAGTATTAGAATTGCTCTCTGGATAAAAGCCCCCAACAAAATGCATACCTAGCATGATAACATTCTAGCAGAACAGCGTAACATATCGGGGTAGAGAGAGCACCAGACTAGTTGTCAAGAGAACTGAGTTCTAATCCTGAGTGTGATACTCTGTAACCTTGACATTTTGTCTAACTGAGAAGTAGAGTTTTTCCTTAAAACAGAATCATGAGGGTTCCAACCATCAGTAATGATCTTGATGGTGATAATAATCTCTATAGATTACATTAATATAGTGCTTTTAAATTTGCAAAATGCTTCTGGGGACCTTCTTGGTGGTAAGGTGTGAGGGACAGGGCAGAGGTAGAAGAGGCATGAGAGTTCAAGCTTTCCCACGTTCCTTTTGAGACTCAGCAGGACCGATCCCTCTTCCAGATTTCCCAAAAAAAGAATATTCTTTGAGGGTAACATTGAGTTATCCTGGAGAGACTAGATGGCAGAAGCCAATCCCACTTCTGAAGGTTGCTAAAGATTAGGAATTAATGAGAAGAGCTGACAATCTCTATCCCAGCTTGCTGCTCTAGAGACTTCAGGGAGTTTCCCCATGGGTGAAATCCAGGACCCTCTCTCCTGTTTGAGTGGAGTTATCACATTCCCAATAGGAGAGTTCCTTCTCCTATGTATACCTTCTCTGATTTCTCTTTTGTTAAGATTTAGATAAGTGGGTTTCTTTGCTATTTATTACCCTGTGTGTTCATCATATATAATAAATGTATAATATTATATAATATCATAGCATAATATAATATTAACACAATATAATATAAAGTATGCGTGATATATATAAATACATGTATATACAATATAATGTAATATAAAATTGTAATATAATAAACATTATATATGAGGTGTAAATAATATATACAATGTATATAATAAAGGTATTTATATATGAGAAGAAAGATATATAAAAAATATATACTGTTTATAATTTAATAAAGATTGAATAAAAATATATAATATAATAAAGATATAATAAAAGTATATAATATAATATTGTAATGTAATAAACATTGTATATAATATGTATGTAATCTATACAATGAAAATAATATAATACAATGAATAAAACAAAGGTGTCAACCCTTTGTTTAGAGTTTAGGTACCTCCTTCTTCCTAAAATAACAAAGCAATCAAAGTTAAATGAAACCCAATCATATTTCCTAGATGAACAATATTTAAGGAAGAAAATAGATGTACTTTTAGCCTAGTAATTTTCTATCTGAGAACAGAGTGGTGGTCTTTACCTCCAACCTCTGTTTACTCTTCTGTCAGAAATAAAAGTCTCCCTTGAGAAAGGTAGGAAGAAAAGAAGCTAGAGATGTCTATTCTGTCTCCCTTTGAGCCTTAGTAACAGGTCTTAATACACATGGAACCTCACTACACACAAAGGACCTACCGCACATTTAACACATATATATTATTATAATTTATTACATAGGATATATTGTTCATCTATTTTATTAGTTATATTACATACCAATAATGAATATATGTTATTATGATGTATTGTGTTATTATATATTAATACATTGCATAAATTATATATTTAAATATATATTAAACTATTTGTAAATTATATTACATTACTATATCATATTTTGTTACATTGTGTTATGTCAAATTTTGTTTATTATAACATTTCAGTATTGAAAGATAACAGAATTAGGGTAACAAATGTATCTCACTGTTATATTTCTTTAAATTTTATTCAAAATTATCTATCATTTCATATTTACTTAATAATTAGTTACATAGATAATGATTTTTAAAAGAAAAACCTCTATGGTACAGTGGTACAAACATTAAATTTAGGTAATATTTTCAGCTGTGTCCCCTGGAAATGGTGTGGAATTAGAATCTGGAGATGGTGTTGCTCAATGGAGAGGACAGTGAGACAGTGGGGAGTCAGAATTCTGACCTGGGTTCAGGTCTCTGGCACTAACTACACATGTGATGTCGGGCAAATCACTCAATCTCTCTAGGCCTCAATTTGCTCATCTGTAATTTGAAGGGGTTATGTATTTAAATATTAAATATTATTTATTAAGTAATATTGGAATGGTCTCTTCCCCCTTTCTGAACCTCAATCTCCTCATCTGTAACTTGAGGGAGTTAAACTAAGTGGCTACTAAAGTCCCTTCCGGCTCTTGCTCTTTGCATCATTTATTACATTTATTTTAATTAATTAATTATTTATTAAGTGATGCTGGGAATGGTGTCTTCCCACTTTGAGCCTCAATTTCCTCAACTGTAAAAGATGATACCATAATACCTAGACTACCGACCCCACAGGGTTGACATGAGAATCTATTAGGTAATTTGAACAGAACTTTTATAAACCTTAAAGCCTCTGCCAATGTGAGCTATTATTTTGTAGAGAAAGGCTAATAGGCTCGTGTGCTTCTCCATGCTTTCTCATTTACTCTTGGCCAGGGAAACCCTTCTTGCCAGTTGGCTCGTGCTAACACAAGCCAAGAGCTATGTTCATCTTCAGCCAGTTCCCCAAATTGTAAACATCATGCCTCAGCGCTTGGACCTGTGCCCAACAAGTACCAAAAATGACTTATAGTCCCGATCTCACCATTTTTCCTCTGGTTCCTACAGTCAGTTCAGGCGTGCCGTCACTACCACTAGCAGCCCCCAGCTTGTACACCTCAATATACCATCAAATTTTAGCCCCGTTCAGAAACCTCAAGGTCTCTGATCTCAGTACTTTCAAATTTTCACACCTCCAAACAATCCTTACTGCTATTCCCCAGACTCTCAAATTCCCTCACTTTCTTCAATCAAAAAATTAGATAATTCAGAATTGCTCATTCAAAGTCCTTTAGTTCTTTGGCCCGGCAATTTGAACAAACAAGATTTTCTTATATTCATGTGCTGACTAGAATTATGGGGATGTTGTTCCAGTGTACTGGAAACAGCACTTCAATTACAGCCACGTCTCTCTGCCTTCCTCACGGAAGCATGTGTTTGAAGAAGATAGAAGTGGGCCAACAGCTGAAATTTCAGGGTCTGTGATCCTGGCAAACCGAGTGGAAATCTCAGCACTTGGACTCATCCTACCAATTCACCAAGCAGGTTTGGGGTGTTTAAAAGTTGGGGCCATTCCGGACTCAGAGCCAAAGGGTCAGATGCAGACTGAATAGCCTGTCCAAAAAGCAGACTAGCTGACAATTTCAATGGAAAATTCCTGGTGGTGAATTTCAGGATTAGGAGAAAGGAAGTAGAGATTTAGCAGCATCTGGGCTCAGGATTTATGGCCCAGCCTATTGAGCTAGGAAGGAGAGGAAAGAATCAGAGAGAGGCAGATGCAAGATGTCTGATACAGGTGAGTGACACATGGATCACACTGAGGTAAATACATCATGAGAGTGAAGAGAGAAATGTCTGTAATGACATCACCACTTGGAACATCTGAAGCTTCTACAAACCAGAAAGAATAGTAATAATAAAATCCACATTTGTTTGAGGCTTTGTGATTTTCTGTTCATGGCAGCTCTTTGTGTAATGGCAAGAAACTGGAAACTGAATGGATGCCCATCAGCTGGAGAATGGCTGAATAAGTTATGGTGTATAAATGTCATGGAATGTTATTGTTCTATAAGAAACGACCAGCAGGATGATTTCTTTTCCATTTTATCAAAGTAAAATCAAATTATACCCCATTCTTTGAGTATACCCATAGTAGAAATAAAGTTCTCAAGAGTTCTTTCCTTTTTACCTTTTTATGCTTCTCTTGAGTTCTGTTTGGAGGTCAATTTTTTCGTTCAGATCTGGTCTTTTCATTAGAAATAGGTAAAATTCTCCTGTATCATTGAATGACCATCTTCTTCCCTGGAAGATAATGCTCATTCTTTTTAGAGGGCTAATGTTGAAGAATTGTCCACGCGTATGTTTTGAAAAATAAAAAGCTTTAATTTAAAAAAAAAGGCTTTGTGGATTTTCAAAGTATTTTCTCAAGTCATTGGGGCATTGATGGTCACAACAGCCCCATGACGATAGTCAGTCAACAAGCATTTATTAAGCACCTACTGTGTGCCAGGTAGCTAAGCTCTTTTTAGAAATATTATCTCATTTGATCCTTACAACACTGCAAGGTAGATACTGTTATTATCCCCATTTTATAATTAAGAAAAGTGATGCAGACAAAAGTTAAGTGGCTCCCAGGATCACACAGCTAATATGTATCAAAAGCTAACTTTGAACTTAAAACATCCTGACTTCAACCCCTGATTCCATCTACGGCACTACTAGCTGCTTCTGAGGGAAAAAAATACTTTTATTTTCACTAATATCTAACTAAAATTTCACATTTCCTTCTATATAAATTTCCTTTTAAAAGCACATTATTCTAAAAAAGAAATGTCAAGACTTCTTCAGGTTACCTGAAAAATTGTGAAGAGTCTCATCCTATCTCCTCTCTCTAAGGCAAAAGTCAAAATATGCCCAAATCAAAATCAGAGGAACCATTCTGTGGAGGATTCAATTTGACAAACATTTATTAAGTAGTTAGTGTATGCAAACCTTCTGCTAGAAGCCAAGGGAGATAATAAGAGGAATAAGGCACAGTGCTTTATTTGGCAAGAATTTATTAAGTAACTACTGTGTGCAAAATTTCCTGTTAAGAGCAGAGGAGATAATAAGATAAATAAGGCACAGTCCTTTGTTCTAAGTATTCATTAAGCATCTACTATGTGCAAAACTTTCTGCTAAGAACAGGGGAGATATTAAAATAAATAAGGTACAGGGAAGCCAAGTAGCATAGTGGATGGAGCACCAGCCCTGAAGTCAGGAGGACCTGAGTTCAGATTTGGTCTCAGACACTTAATACTTCCTAGATGTGTGACCTTGGGCAAATCACTTAACCCCAATTGCCTCAGCAAAAAAGAAAAATAAATAAATAAGGTACAGTCCTTTATTTCAAACATTCATTAAGCACCTACTGTGTGCAAAACTTTTTGTTAAGACCAGAAGAGATGCTAAGATAAACAAGGCACAATCCTTTATTCACCAAGCTTTTATTAAGCATCTCTTGTGTATAAAACTTTCTGCTGGGAATTAGGAGAGAGAGATTTTCTTAAAGGCACAGTTCATTCAAAAAGCATTTATTAATTAGCTACTATGTATGTTGCAGATATTATGAAGGATACAGGATAAAAAAGATGAAAAATACAAAGTTCTTGCTTTCAAGAGTTTATATACTGTTGTTATAATATATACTATACATATAATACAATCTTAATAATAAGGTTTACAAAATCCTTTATCAATATTATATCATTTTATTCTCACAAGAACCCTGAAAAGACAGTGCTATTATTGTCCCCATTTTACAAATGAGGAAACTGAGGCAGTCAGTTATGTAAGTGACTTGTCCAATTTCACAGCTAGTAAATATTTGAGGCAAGATTTGAATGCAGGTCTTCCTAACTCCAGATGTAGAACTCTATCTACAAGTCACCTAGATACCTTATGTACATATAAGTAGAATTAAGATATAAACAAATATTTTTTTTCTCTTTCTCATGGGTTTTTTCCACTTTTGATCTCTTGAGCAGCATAATGAATATGGAAATACGTTTAGAAGAATTGCACATGTTTAGCCTCCATCAGATTGTTTGTTGTCTTGAGGAAGGGGAAGAGAGGAAAGAGGGAGAAAAAACTGGAACAGAAGGTTTTGCAAAGGTGAATTTTGAAAAATACTTGTTCGTGTATTTGGAAAAATAAAATACTATAAAAGAAAAAATATATAAACAAAGAAATACAAAGCAGTTCTGAGGGCAGAACATAAGCAAGTAAGGCAAAACAGGATAGAAAGAAAGAAATTCTGAAATGAGCCTAGGAATTCTTCCTGTATAATGTGAGGCAAGATATTTAATCACTCCGTGCCTCAGTTTCCTCATTTGGAAAATGAGATGGTTGGACTCTCGACTTTAAAGTCCCTTCTAGCTATGATTCTACAAGGCAAAGACAAGGAAAGACTACATTCCCGGGCATCAGGGACAGCACGTGCAAAGTCACGAAGAGGAAATAAAATTTTGCAAATAGAGATGAGAAAATATGCCAGTTTGTCTGGAACTTAGAGTGAAATAGAGACTACTATAAACCTGGAAAAGTAAGCTGAAGGGGGAAAACATGGACATGATGAGGGTTGACACAAGACAAGGGAGGAGGATGTGTCAAGTGGAAAGGAGAGGCCACAGCAAAGAGCCAGAGGAAAGGCAAGGAAGAAGAGATCAGTGTTAGCAGAAGCATCATGGAAATTTTCAAAGAGCTATTGGCATCTGAGCTGAGAATCTAAGGAAGGCAGATTGAAGGTTCAAGAGATTGTTCTGGACAGGAGGGATAGTGTGAGTCATATCAGGAAAACAAGAGAAGGCAAGATGAAAACAGAAATGGGATACTTAGGGAGTAGCCCACTGTGACATGGATAGGAGAAGGGGGCTGTTGGTAAATATTTAACAACAGCTCTCTGGGGAGAGCTGCATGCATATAACATACTTTTATCTGCATTATTAAGATTTCTTTTATCACTTTCCAAGTCTAGACAATTAACAGAACAGCAATTCAAGCCTTGATTTTGTAGTATTTGCCAATTTCAGAGATGGAAGTGAAAATTTAACAATCAGCCTAAACTGGGTCCAGCACACCCCTGGGTAGAAATACTTGGCAATAGGTAAGTTGGGAACATATTTTGGAATCCCTTGGGAGTAAGGATCAGGAATTTATATTTTATTTAAGGAAACAATGGGAAGTCAGGGGAGGCAGCTGAGTAGAGGAGTGATAAAATCATAGGAGTGATTTAGGAAGAGAAGAATATCTTTACAAGTCTCCTTGCAGTGCCTGTGTTTAGAACTGGGAGTTCCAGAGTAGGGGAATACCCAGGGATGAAGTCAGAAAATATGCAGCCAGCATGGGACTTAATAGGTCATTTTAATACTCTGTATTATTTCCTGTAGAAGATATTTTGAGAGGAAGGACATAAAAATGAACTTCTTGCCTGAAATCTAGCACACATTCCCCTCAGCCCCCTTTTAGTCACCTAAAAGAACAGAACCCATATGTGTGGCCTCCTACTTGACTCTCATCTTGCCCAATGTCATTCATCTCTGGGTGAACACCTTCTCAGCCTTGGGGTCAATTGGCTGCTCCCCAGCTGGGATGGAACACTCTTGCCCTCTCCTCATCTGTGTGAATTACTCAGACCCAAAGCACCTCATGCTGCACCCAAAGTACCTTAAATCCAGGGCAGATGCTTCTGAGTACAATATTAGTCCATTTTAAATGCTAAAGAGCCTTTAAAAAATTTTATTGATGAAGAAAAAAAGTTAAGTACCCGAGAAAAGAACATATGATGGTAATCTATTCCATGAATATACCAAGGGAGAATGTAAATGAACAGATAAGGTGTACAACAAGGTAAGAGAGAGAGAGAACCTTGATATTTCCTTTGTTATTGTCATTAAGTCATTTCAAGTCACGTCCAACTCTTCACAACCCCTTTTGAGGTTTTCTTGGCAAAGATACCGGAGTGGTTTGCCATTTCCTTTTCCAGCTCATTTTAGTATGAGGAAAAACTGAAATATTAAGTGACTTGCACAGGGTCACCTAGCTAATAAGTTTCTGAGTTTGCATTTGAACGCAGGTCTTCCTGATTCCAGGCCTGATGCTCTAGCCTTTAAATAAATAGAATTCCTAAGTTGTATGAAATACCTATAATAAGATGGAGATGTGGGAGTGAGATCCTTATTCCATTGAGAAATGGATTGGTCTAAATCACAGTTGGGAAATTGTGCGTTTGTTTTTTACAGTCCTAAACATTTCCCTTCTTCAAAAGATCTGCTGGAAAATTACTGTAGTGTTAGAGGGGGAAAGCATCAAAAATATTGTTTTAAAAAGAATAAAAACAGTCTATTCACATGCATTAGGTACTGAAAAAAAGGATTTCTAAATCCTCTCCTTTCTCTCCCTAAAACATAGTAGGTTTATGACTGCAGGGTAGGAACAAGGAATGTACAGCTGTCATCAGGGCCTGTAGACTCCAGCCCTTGGTGTCTCTGTTACCACCCCCAGGCAATAAGCCCCAAAGAAGGCTGTCTGGAATGGCAGCACACCCCCTGTCAGCACCAGGCCCTGCTATCAGCTCACATCCCTCTAATCAAATGAGATCTCAAATTGGTCTGGCATCAATGGGTAAAATGTCAGCAAGAGTTAGAAACACATGAGCAGACACCCTCAGCAATAAGAACCTTAAATCAAATGTCCCCTCCATCAGACATTTTTCCTGCTCTGTCCCTTTCTTCTTCTTTTTTCATTATTATAGCACTAGAGATTATCAGATCTGAAAAGAAGCACTAAAGGCATGTGGATTAATGTTTCCCTCTGCAGCCAAAGTTCTTCATTTTCTTTGTATCATAGACCTCTTTAGCAGAGAAGGAAAGCCCCCATAGTCCTTTGGCAGCAGGAGGGAATCTCTTTGGACCTCTTTGGAAACCTGCTGAACCTGTGAGATCCCTTTGGTAGTCTGGCAAAGCTTAAGAACAGACCCCTTTTTATTTATTTTTATTTTTTTTTTATTTGCAAAACATATGTATGGGTAATTCTTCAACATTAATCCTTACAAAGCTTTCTGTTACAAATTTTTCTCCCCTACTCCCCATCCCTCCCTAAGATGGCAGGATATCCACTACAGGTTAATTATGATAAAATACTTGACAAATCAAATATATGTATACATATTTCCACACTTATTGTTGTGCAAGAAAAATCGTATCTACAAGAAAGAAATATCAGATAAAGGAAACACATTGTAAGTAAACATCAATAGAGAGCATGAAAATGTTATGTTGTGGTCCACATTTCACATCCCTCTCTCTGGGTGTATATGGCTTTCTTCACTGAACAATTTAAGCTGGTTTGAACCATTTCATTGTTGCAGAGAGCCATGTCCATCAGAATTGATCATCGTATAGTACTGTTGTTTCCGTGTATAATGATCTCTTGGTTCTGCTCATCTCACTCAGCATCAGTTCATGCAAGTCTCTCCAGGCCTCTCTGAAATCATCCTGCTGGTCGTTTCTCACACAGCAATAATATTCCATAATATTCATATACCATAATTTATTCAGCCATTCTCCAATTGATGGGCATCCCTTCAGTTTCCAGTTTCTAGCCACTACAAAAAGGGCTCCACAAACATTCTTGCACATGTGGAGCCCTTTCCTTCCTTTAAGATCTCTTTGGGATATAAGCCCAATAGAAACACTGCTGGGTCAAAGGGTATGCACAGTTTGATAACTTTTTGAGCATAGCTCCAAATTGCTCTCCAGAATGGCTGGAACAGACCCCTTTTTTTAAAAAAAAATTTAAATGAATAAAATATAATTTGAAAGATTTCAAAGAAAAGCAATTATATTGAAATGCAGTTATCAACATATTTCAAAAATAAATACACAAATTGAGAGTTGCCCATCAATTGAGGAATGGCTGAACAAGTTGTGGTGGAATACTATTGTGCTATAAGAAATGATTAGCAGGCAGATTTCAGAAAAACCTGGAAAAGCTTACATGAACTGATGCTGAGTGAAGAACCGCTAGAACACTGCCCACAATAACAGCAACATTGTGCAATGATTAATAGGACAGATTTAGTTCTCAAAAATACAGTGATCCAAGATAATTCCAAAAAAATTAATGATGGAAAATGCCATCTATAACTAGAGAAAGAACTAAGGAGTGTGAATGTAGATCAAAGTGGGTTATTTTCACTTTCTTTAATTTAATTTTTTCTTAATGGAATTTTTCCTTTTGTTCTGATTCTTCTTTTGCAACATGACTAATATGGAAATATGTTTAACATGATTGTACATGTATATTCTATATTGGATTATTTGCTATCTTGGAGAAAAGGGAAGAAAGGAAGCAAGGAAGAAAAAAATTGGAGCTCAAAATCTTACAAAAATGAATGGTAAAAACTAACTTTCTAGGGCAGCTAGGTGGTGCAGTGGATAGAGGGCCAGCCCTGAAGTCAGGAGGACCTGAGTTCAAATCTGATCTCAGACACTTAACACTTCCTAGCTGTGTGATCCTGGGCAAGTCACTTAACCCCAATTGCCTCAGCAAAAAAAAAAACTAATTTTCCATGTTAAAAAAAAACAAAAATACTATTATTGGAAAAATAAAAAATATTCAAAAAGTAAAAATACTATTTGGAAGAAAATAAAATACTATTAATTCTCAAAAAAAAAGAACAAGTTCTCAGATCCCCAAATTAAGAATTTCTGCTCTAAACCATCCTCCAAAAGGAACTCCATCCCTACTTATCCATCCATTAATCAATCTCTTTCTTCTGGTTCTTCTATTACTTGATCTTCTAATGTCTTGGTCTCCTCTCCTACCAACTTAATTGATCATTCTAATACTCTGCACAATCTCCCAAAGAGAGTACTTTGAGGCCCCAGGTTCTGCAGCACCCCAGAGCTAAAGTATTACTCAAGCTGGAAGGGCTTTTAGAACATACCTTGCTCATCCCCAAAGTGGGGATTAGTCTTGAGGCTTTGTCTACAGTGTCAAGTAACTCAGTGATAGGTCTAGCTTCTGATCTCACTGTCAGGTTCTAACCATGGATATATGGGACTTCTCTCTGGTTCCTGTGAAACTCCTGGCATCAGAATGATCCCCAGTTTTACTCTGAATGTCGATTTCTAATTTTGATTTCTTTGCCCAAGCTGACTTCTCTAACTTCCCTACGTACCCTTCAGCCCTACTCAGCTGTGCCATGAATGAATAAAAGAATCAATGAATGAATAAACATTTATTAAACATTTAAATATTTGCTAAATAGAAAAGCAAGACAGTCCCTCAAGGGGCTGAAGGGGAGATGACAGATATAGGAAAATGGTATCCAGGGAGGGTTGGTTTGTTTTTAAAAAGTCACAGGAATGGTGGATGGAACCATGGAGAAGTTAACTGACTTGCATTTTCCAATAGAAACACCAATATTGCTTTAATTATGGTCTGAGGACTGGAAGGGATGGGGAAACAGCCAAAGGCAGGAAGAAAATAGCCAGTGTGTAACATGAAGCATGGGTGGAGCTGGCTACATATAGTGACCAGATGATATTCTCCTCACTTAGGATAGGGCCACATGCAAGGTGAAAGTTCAGAAGCCTTTTAGGTCACCACTGCCTATTGTATCTATAATTGCCTTGAACCACCATCACTTCAATCTCTTTCCTCGATCATCATGTATCCTGTCTTTGAATCATAATCATTGCCTTGGATTTCTTCATCCATCCTCCCATTGTTGTGTTTCCTGTGGGCCACCTCAGGATTCCTACACCCTGAACTGTCCCAAAGCTCAGGTTCACATCCAACTACTCAGGAAAGTTTGCCTATGGCTGCAAAGGGATACAGTCACACCATGCACATAATTGGGAAAGAGAGTCATCTATCACAGTAATGAATCTGGGCTATTAGGGTCAGAAAGGGATTCATAGTATTAGAAAGAACACCACATTCTACATGGTGATGGGAAATCTGTGAGCTTTGTAAATCAGCATTAAAATTAATCTGCTTCTGAAGGAAAGAAAACAGTTCTCTGAGGAGTTGTGTTTTCCAGCAAAGGTGAGACTGATGAGGAAAAACAGAAGGACCCAGCCTGTTTGCTTGAGCCATCCAGTGACCCAGGGAAGTTAAGTAAGGAATAATGGATACCATTCAGATCCAAACCTTGATTCACTGACTTTGTCTAGCATTCTGATTCAGCCTCTTCTCTGGGGATAAACTCATCAATGCTCAAGAAGATGGAAGAGTAGAGAGCACATTGTACAAACATGCTGGCTACTGGGAAATAAAAACTACCCTGCCCTCAACCAATTTTCGGGGATGAGTCCAATTAGGCTTTGGATTGAGATCACTGATCATTCTTCCAATCCCACACCAAGTAAGCCAATCAAGGAATATACCGATAGTCTAAGACCTTACAGTGCTTCAATTATATTTCCATGCAATCACTTTGTTAGATAATTTCATTTTCATATTAATAAATAAGGAGGGCAAGAAAGGGGACTAACAATATAAGTTGCTAGATGGAAATTGATGATGCTGTCTTGGAGTCAACTAGAATTGAATTGAAGTGCGTAAGGGTATCTGACTCCATGGGGAGATTTTTGATGGTGGAAAGGGACAAAAACAACTTTATTTGTATTTCTGATGTCAGGCTCTGGACCATCATTGTCTTGGGATCCTTCCTAAAAAAGGTAGGAATTCAAGGATAGATAAGTACTCCAACCCAGACTTCCAAGGGAAAAAAAAAATAGGAGAGAGATGGACACTATCAATCACCATGGTCTTCTTCCTGGAGCTAGAAAAGGACTTCTAAATCCCTCTGAGCTGAGGTGAACCTTGCAGATGAAAGGGCTCCACATCAGACCCAACAGATCTTAAGCTACTATATTCTTTATAGTTAACTATATCTGCTGATACCTCAAACCGTAACCAGGAACTGGGATGTTTTTTACCATATCTGTAATTTCCTACAGTGCCATAGACCCAATCTTGACTGTGGAAGAAATAGATGCCCATTCAAACAGGTATTGAGGTTTTTTGTCTTGTTTTGTTTTGATTAGGAATAAGGGAAGACATAAGTGATGGTTCTAGGATTAAACAGAATATACAGGCTACTTTATAGTGAGTGTTCCAATCTGCCCTTACCATCCTTTTATTTAATCTCATTAAACTGCTTGTTTTGCTTTAACATTAGTGAATGAGTGCAAAGAGGTTTAAGGGTTGAAAGATTTGATTGATGGTCACAGACATAATTCTGGAATGATGTCAGAGCCTGTATGATTGAATGCTAAGGGCAGAGCCTGTGTATTGTTCAATCAGGCCCAATTCTTCTTGACCCCATTGGGGGTTTTCTTGACATAGATACTAGAGTGCTTTGCCATTTCCTTCTCTAGTTCATTTTACAGATGGGAAAACTGAGGCAAACAGGGTGAAGTGACTTGACCAGGGTCACACACCTAATAAGTGTCCAAGTTCAGATTTGAACTCAGCTCTTCCTGACTCCAGCTTTATCCACTGAGCCACTTAGCTACCCCAGAGATTATTTAAGAGACTTTCAGTGATCCTAGTACTACCTAGCAGAGTATCTATTGCATACGTGACACTTAAAATGTTCATTAAAAAAGAATCTTCAGTGCTATGGGGAACTAAGAAACAGGAGTATAGAACATTATAGTCAGAAATAATATTAAAACCAGCCTAATCCACCCAAGGCCCAGAGGGAAAAAAATTAGCATTTAACACAATGGCTAGGCAAGATGGGGTCCCTGGTCCCCTAGCTCTATCCCTGAGTAGACAATCCAAGGAAATTTACAGTCTGTGGTTAGGGATAGTAATGATTACTCATGTCCATTCATCCATGATGAAATTCATCTTTTGTGAAATAGGTTTTATAATAAACAACAAACACGGGCCCACATCAACCCTGTTCACCTGGTTCCTACCTACTTATAGCTAGATGGGGAGCAGAAATAAAAATGTAGAGAGTCATTGGGGAGGAGAGTGTGATCCTTATCCTGAATTAGATGGGACTCCATTTGGAATAGACTCCAAGAACACCAAATGGCCCAATGTTCCTCTGTTTCTGTTTGGCTAGAACAATGATATTGTATCTTAATTAAGAAAAGATTTAGAGAGTTTCCAAGTAGTATTTCTTCAGACCAAGCATGGCATTCTAGGAGTTTGTGAAAAACACTCTATTTGTCTGTTTGGGGTGCAAATCAGGGCAATTCTTTTGAAATGAGTAAGCACCCTGCCTACTGTGCATAAACCACAGATCCACTTAAAATATACCATCCATCAATCCTGCAGCTAAAAACCAGGGAGGGCTGCAACTCCAGCAGCCACAAAATGGCACAGCTTCCTGTGGCTTGCCAGCATGAAACCACAGGAAGAACCCTGAATCCCTGGCCACATACGGAGATCATTGCCCATTTGAGACATACTAACTTAAGGAGGCAGGATCATTGACCTTTATCCACTAATCCCAACCCCAAAAAGGTGACTTGTACTCCTCCTCCCGATGTCATAAATCCTTTCTTCCTTGGAAGAAATGCCATAACTCTTTGATGCTTCCACTTATGTCCGATACCTTACCTGCACACCCATCCCCCAATTATCCTCACCTGCCTTGGACAGTGACTACTCTTAAGTCTTTACAGGGAATCTGGGATTCTGTGGTTTATCTGGAAGGATTCTGTGGTTCCAAAACATTTTGTGTGAAAGTATAATATCTCAGGTCTAAAGACACTAAATGGTCCTAAACTTGAAATCTTATTATCCAGATTTATTGATTGACTAATCTTAGCAGCTCTACCTATAATTGAGCTTTGAAGACTCTGATTCAGAATAAAATATCAAGCAAGGGCCTTAAGTAAGATCCAAGAAACGCTCTTCAGTCTGCAATGGTCCTCTAAGATCCTGACGTTACCCAAAAAGGACTGGAGATCTCGAAAGTGCCTTACAAAGAGTCTGTGCTTCTAAATATATAGTACAAATCCTAGCAGGAGTCCAAAAGTGATGCTTAAATTTAACAAATATTTTCCTCTAGCTGCATAGAACGCTAGTATCTCAAACTTAGAGATCTCAGAAGCCATTTAGTCCAGCCCCTCCCTAACTAAAAATTCTGGCTATAGCATCAATATTGATAAGGCTTTGATGAAGCGAATGAAAGGAACCTCACTACTTCCCCTGAAGGAGCACTCATTATCGCCCAATGCACTAACTTCCAAGGCAGGCTCTCCCACATCTGGAAAGGTGTGATGGTTACAGTGCATGGAAATCTGCCTCTCTATTACTGCTAGTTCTCCCCCTTGGTGGCCAAGCACAACAAGGCTAATGTGTCTGATACATGACAGCCTTCCATATATTTGAAGACACTTCTTAGACCCCCCCATTTTAGCCCCCCAGGTCTGTTCTTCTCCAAAATAAACCTTGATGTCAGGCTTTTTCCAAAACTATACAGATCACTCCCTTTGGTCCCCAAGGCAACGGCATCCAGTGCTTGCTGTCAGAATAAAGCAGGGAAATTGGGTGAAGGCTAGTTAACATATAGAGCTGAAAGTCTCCTTGGGCACCAGCATCTCAAAACTTGGGGAGGGGGCTAGTTAACATTGTGCTAACCCACAGCGACACCATGTGGAGAAAATGAGAACTGCACACAGCCAAACCTTAAAAACAGATGGAAATCTATAGCAGAGGGAGAGTTCATAGTAATGTACATTAAAAGCTGGGAGGGACCTGAGGGGCGTCATCTGGTCCAACTATTTCTTTATATATATGAGAGAACTAAGACCTAGAGAGACTGAGCCTAATATGATCACACAGGCAAGGCAGTTAACAAGTAATTAAGCACTAATTGTGTTAAGTTCTAGGGATATAGAGAAAGGCATAAGACAGACCCTGCTCTCAGAATTTGGATGAGGGAGATGACATGCAAACAATTATGCATAAATAAGATATATACTTTCCCTCAAAGAGAAGAGATTAGTAAATATGTCTAAATCCATGTGTTCTCATCCTTGGGACATCTAGGTAGTGCAATGGATAAAGTAGAGAGCCTGGATCAAGAAAACTCAAGTTCAAATCTGGCTTCAACATTTGCTAGCTATAGGGCAAGTCACTTAATCTCTGACTCAGTTTCTTCATCTGTAAAATAGAAATAGTAATAATAATAGCATCTATATCTCAGGGTGGTTGTGAGTATCAATCATTTTAAAGCACTTACATATTTAATCTATATCAGGTTGCCTACTGTCTTGAGGAGTGGGGAGATAATGGAGAGAGGGAGAAAATTTGGTACACAAAGTCTTACCAAAGAACATATCGGATTGCTTGCAAACCTGGGGAGAGGGGCAGGGGCAAGGGGAGAGAGGGAGAAAAATTTGGAACATAAGGCTTTGCATGGGTGAATCTTGAAAACTATCTTTGCATGTATTTTTAAATAAAAAGCTATTATTTAAAAAAAAGAAAATTCATAGCTTCCTTAGACAGCCTGGGGGTCCCATGGACCCCTTGGGCAGTTTGGAGAAGTCTTTGAACCCCTTGAACAATATGATGAAACCCACAGACCTCTCAAGTAGTCTGTGAAAGCCTACGGATCCCTTAGGAAATCTGGGAAAGTCATTGGGCAGTCTGGGGGAGCTTATAAATACCATCTCAAAGTCAGTATTCTAAATATAGAAAATAAAATACATAGAGTTCCAAAGGAAATCAATCATACTAAAATAAAGATGTAATTGTTTTCCCATTCAAGTTCACAGGATCAAGATTGAGAACCCCAGACCAGTTGGTCTATCAATTTATTCTAACAGTCAATGTATGTTTAGAATTGTCTTCCTAATTGGGGGAAGAGAGAATTCCACTTTGTAGATATCACCATTGTCTCATACATGGGAAGACAGAATTCCTACAAAGCTTCCTAGCTTCTTCCTAAAGAGATATAAAACCCACAGCAGTTGCAACAGCCTCTGGGAGACAAGATGATGTTCGTACAAGGTAAGGGAAAAAAATTGATTTCAAGCCAAAAAGGACACTAAATCCAACTCTCTCATTTTACAGATGAGGAAAATGAGAGAGAAAAATTAACATGATGGGGCTGCTAGGTGGTCCAATGGATAGAGCACCAGCGTTGAAGTCAGGAAGACCTGAGTTCAAATCCAGCCTCAGATACTTAACACTTCCTAGCTGTGGGACCCTGGGCAAGTCACTTAACCCCAATTGCCTCAGCAAAAAATAAAAATAAAAATAAAGACAAGTTAACATGACTTGCCAGCTAATAAATGTCCAAAATAGGATTTAGATACCAGTTGTCCTGGTTCTCAAGTTCAATATTCTCCCCATTATACTATGCTGCCTTTAGGGGAAGAAGAGGGCTGAATTCAATGTTAAAAAATTCAGAGAAGCATCTGCTGAGCTCAGACAAAGCATTCATTTGGGAGCCATATTGATTTCCTTTGCTTCAGGGAATAAAAGTCAGATCCTTCCCCTGATTCCTATGGGAAATGGGCATCCTCTCCCAGATTAGACTGAGAGATCCTTCTGATCGGTATATTCTTTTGTTTTTGTATCTCTCACCCTTGTATGCTGTCTATCATGCTTAGTTGTGGCAAAGTGGCAATGGATAGAGCCTGGACTGGACTAAGGAAGGTCTGAGTCCAAATTCAGCCTTGGATAGTTAGTAGCTGCATGACTCTGGGCAAGTCACTTAATCTCAATCTGCTTCCATTTCCTCAACTGTAAAATTTTAATAAAAAAAAAAAGAAAAAAGAAAAAGAAAAAGAAAGAAAGAAAAAAGAAAGAAAGAAAGAAAGAAAGAAAGAAAGAAAGAAAGAAAGAAAGAAAGAAAGAAAGAAAGAAAGAAAGAAAGAAAGAAAGAAAGAAAGAAAGAAAGAAAGAAAGAAAAAAAGAAAGAAAGAAAGAAAGAAAGAAGGAAAGAAAGAAGGAAAGAAAGAAAATAAAAACCTCTTAGGGTTCTTGTGAGGATTATTTCCAAAGTACTGTGTGCCTAGAATATAGTAGATGCTTGATAAATGGAGGCAACCAAGTGGCAAAGTGGGTAGAGCACTGGGTTTTGAATCAGGAAGATTCTTCTTCCTAAATCCAAATCAGGCCTCAGACACTTACTAGCTGTACTACGGTAGCTGTACTACTTAATCATGTTTGCCTCAGTTTTCTCATTTGTAAAAAATAAGCTGGAGAAGGAAATGGCAAACCACCCCAGTATTTTTGCCAAGAAAATTCCAAATGGAGTCACAAAGGCTGACACACAATGGAAATAACTCAACAACAAATGTTTATTTCCTTTCTTGCCATCACTTAGTGCACACATCAACTGAGATTATTACATTTTAATTCCATTTTCCTTTACCACATTCAATTGGCTCCATATGTGGTAAAAGGAATAAAACACAGAATCAAAAGATTTGAATTCAAATTTTGCCTCTGTTGCCTATTAGCTGTATGACTCCAGAAAAGTCCCACACTCGAGCATATAACCGATCTATAAAATTGAACTAAACAGTTGTTACGATTTCTTTCTGTTCTAACATTTGGTAACCCCATGTACATTTTGCTGTTAAAAATCAAATTTGGAATATTTGTGTAATGTCCTCATAATAAAATACAGAAAACTTAGTCCAAATAACTATGGGGGAAAAAACCCAATGTGTCTGGTTGCCCACTGAAACTTCTGGGAGATGAAATTTACTAAAAGATAGATTTGGGGCTTTTTGGAGTCCTGCCTTTCAGGGGTGTGTTCCATCTCACAGTGCTGGGTTAGACATAGTCTGAATGGACTGGCCTGCTCCATGAGCAAGCATCTGGTAACTGCAAAATTGTTTATCCAGAAATGAAATGGCATCATTGATCATAAAATATTTACAAAGGGAGTGTCATATTAATTCTTTGCCTTTTCATCTTTTCATCTCTTTATCTGATCTTCCAGACTGGAAGATTGGAGGAACACTCTTGTCTTGTCATACTACCTAGGTTTTAGGGAAACATTTGACAAGCTATCCTTAAGGACAAGATGGGAAAAGATGAGCTGAAAAGCAGAACAATTAGTAGAAGTGTCTGAATAGTAAATACAAAGAAGAGTCATTAATAATGGGGAAAGAGCTGAATTTGAAATTAGGAACCCTGAAATCCATTCTTCACTTTGTCACTTTTCATAAATAATTTCATCTTTCTGGGCCTCAGTTTCCCCATCTATAAAATGAGGGAGTGAGACTCAAAAGCTCTAAGTTTTCTGCTAGTTGTAAATAAATGTTCCTTTGACAAATACCAAGTTGGGGCAGAGGGGAAGGAGGAAAAGGACTGGCAGGCTCTAATGGAATGACCTATGGATTAGTTTTTGGCCCTCTGCTGTCCAATATTTTTTACCAGTGACTTTGATGAAAGAAAGTCTTGCTCATCAGATGCTCAGATAACAGGAAACCAGGAGGGATAGATAATAAAAATTAAGCTTCAGGACAATAGCAACATGTTGCAACAATGGACCGACTACTTAACCATACCCAGCAGGAAATAAGAATGGGGAAGGAAGAACAATGTAATGGGGTCTTATGGGTGCTGCTAATTAGGGGCACTCACCTGGCCCTAAAGAAAACCCTTCCTGAAGAAAAAAGGAATGGGACAAGTTCAACGAAGAGGTAGAATAGACCAGCGCTTGTATCATGTTAAGTCAAAGAAAATTGGGAATGCCAATTTTGGTCCATGAGGTGGAAAATGGGTCTGCCAATAGTTTAAAAAACTAAGGAAATGGAGGCAGTTAGGTGGTGCAGTGGATAGAGCACCAGCCCTGAAGTCAGGAGGACCTGAGTTCAAATCTGATCTCAGACACTTAACATTCCCTAGCTGTGTGAGCCTGGGCAACTCACTTAACCTCAATTGCCTCAGCAAAAAAATAAAATAAATAAATAAATAAAAATAAAAAACTAAGGAAATGAATGTAAGATCAACCAAGACCATACCACAGAGAGGAACACTAGGCAGTAACTGAATGGCAATTTGTTTTATGTAATTTCCTTGCCCAAGATGGCTCTCAGATAAGCCAGAGAGCTGTGATTTAACTTAATCTTCATCAATTCAGCTAAATTTATAGTCTTGCAAAGTTGCCTGAAACTCAGAGTAGTGAGGTGACTTTCTCAGAAGAAAGTCACATCACATTGCCCAGACGCTCACAAGATAAAAATCAGCAATGTCCCTAGATTCTTAGGGCTTCCTATACTGGGTAAAAGGATGACCTAACCTCTAAGGACATTTCTAACTCCAGGATTATATGATATTTTAGTTAAGATTTTTCCATATGCAGATCCTAAATACGGGTTTTCTACTTATAGGGTCAAGTCAGGATATCTTTTCTTACCCACAATTCCAACTGAAGTCAATCTAAACACAGAATGACTCTGAAAGCCCAGTCTCATTTATTTATTATTATCTGCGCTCCCTTATGTGTCCCAACAAGAGATATTTATGTCCTGAGTTAAGAAATGCTTCAGTTCATTGATTACTTGGCTTTAGTTTAATGAAAAAGATTCCAAAGCTATGGCCCAATTTACAGTCCAATATGCCAGTACTATCACAGGCCACAGAGAAAAAGCTCTCTGACATTTTAGCTCCCAAGGGCCTGAGGCTTGAGGAGGAAAATGACATTTATAAATCTTAACTGGAACCAGGATCAATCAATAGCAGAGGGTGGCCAAAAATCTAGCTCAGGGTGATAATGCTTGCTTACTAATAAGGTATAAACAGATTCTTTTTTTATGAGAATGAGACTGAGTCTCCTTACTTTGGCACCCCAATTCCATTTTATTAAAGGGCCCCTTTCTCATCCATACATTCTCCTACCAAATTCCATTTGACAGGTATTTTTAACATCTTTTTGTTTTTATATCTTCATTTCCTAATATATCCTTCTTCCATTCTCCTACCCAGAGAGCTACATTTTATAATAAAGAATAAAAAAGAAAGGGGAAAAAAACAGCTCAACAAAATTAGTCAACATGATTCAATTCACAGTTTTTTGCAATGTTCCCCATCTCTACAAAAAGTGAAGGAGGTGGATTCTCTCATCTTTTTCCCTAGGGATCAAACTCAACTATTAGAATTAAGCAACATTCAGTTTTGTTCTTTGTTGTATGTAATTGGATATAAGCATTTTATAAGCACTTAATGTATACTAGATGGTAGAAAAAAACAGGTAAAGAAGCCACAGATTAGGAAGTGCCGAAGAACCCAATGTTAAGCTACACTAAAGGAATAGAAAAAGAGGCTAAAGGTAGAAAAAATGTCCTAGTTTGTGGGTTTTTTTTTCCAGTGGGTGTGGTGACTCAGTGTGGGGAATAAAGGGTGGGTAAAGAAGAACAGTTTCTTTGGAACAGCCCAATCAGGGCTACCTCACCATGAATCCCAGATCCACCCAGGGTTCCCCTAGAGGAGCAGCTTCCCCCCAATCGTCAGTCTCCTACAGAAGCAATATTCTGATTAACAGATAAATCCCAGCTCTTCTAAATCCCTGAATACTTTCACATAAAATCACCCACATAAAAGAACTGAGAACATTATGATGGGTTGTTTTTTTTTTTTTTTTGGTCCTAATTCAGGTATAACAAAAATACATAGTCTCACCCTTACTGCAACATATGGAGCCATGATGAACTGAAGTATATTTAAAAGATGGCATGGAACCTACCTTCCAGAGCTTTATACAGCTCACTTGCTTATCTGAGGAGTGCCTGTGATGAATATATGCAGTAAAACCCCTAAGATAGCTAGATGCTCAACCCAAATTCCTTAAAAATGGCCTACCCATTGTTGAGATAAAAAAAAAAAAAGTGGTCCTTGGCCTAAGGCCTCTATATAAGGTTATAAAGGCTCTCTATATAAGGGCCTTATAAGGTCA
>JAJPUD010001670.1:269580-283895 GCA_023553655.1 Myrmecobius fasciatus | reverse complement strand
TAGAGCTATTCCTTCCAAGATATTTATAGCAACAGTATTTGTAAACTTAGAAAATCTGGAAACAACCTGAATGTCCAACAACTGGGAACGACTGAAAGAACTGGGCTGTGTCAGTGTAATGGAATGAAGGACTCCAGAGTTTGGAAACTCCCTCCCCTATCATGTATCAGCCACTCTTCCATAACTTCAGATCTTGGAGAACTGCCTTTAACACCCAGAGGCTATCACCAATCAGGCAGCGAGAATTTAGTAGGCACCTATTATGTGTAAGATGCTGTGCTAGGTGCTGGAGATTACCCTATATATACACTCAACACACACTCATGTAAGCAGATGAAAATATAGACACAGTAAGTAAAAGGTGATTTCAGGATGGAAAAGGGAGTAGGAGATAGAACCATCTGAAAGACTTCATGAAGGACCCTGCACTTGAGCAGAATCTGGAACGAAGATAAGGATTCTAAGAGGTAAATAAGAGGAGTAAGTGCATCCAAACCTCTGTGTACAGAGGTCTAGAATATCATTTTGGAGGAGCAGCAAGTAAAACATTAAGTAAATGAAGGGGAAAAAATAGTTTGGAGCCAGATTGTGGATACGAAGTTTAAATGCCAAAAAGAGTCTGCATTTATTTGATCCTAGAGGCAAAAAGGGATCTTTCAGCCTTCTGGAGAAGAGATTGACAAGGTCAGAACTCATAATCTGGTTTATGGTGTGGTGATTTCCTTATGATCACATAGCTCATTTAGATCTAGAGGATTTAATCCAACTCACCTTCACTTTAAGACCCCTCTCCATTATGTCATGTTTCTTCTAAGGCGTAAAAAATAACAAGGTTGAGGAATAAAGGAAATGTAAAAAAATGTATGATTTAACAATATAATAATAATGGTGATGATGAAAAAACAGAAACTGTGGAGCAATACTACATTGGCTGACTACCAATATGTATTAAATATATATCATATATTAAAGTACCATCACTATAATTAATACTAATATTACTACTATTAATAATGATATCATATATAATACTTTAAGGTTTACAAAGCACTGTACATATCATCTCATTTGATACTAGACTGTAAGCTCTACGAGGACAAGACTAGATCTGATAAAGCTATTTCCTCCTTGGATGCAGTAAGTATATAATAAATATTTGCTGAATTGATTGGATCAAATTAGACAAAATGGAATATATATATATATTTATATATATATACACAAATAATGGGATGAATAAACAAAGAAAAGTTAAAGGAGTGCAAACAGAGGGAAGAATTGACTAATGAGATACTTCAATAAATTAGGGATCAGTGATCCTGCCAGGGTAAGTACTCCATCTACCAATGCTTCTTCAACTTAGTAGATGGTCCTAGAGAGTTGACATGGCCAAAAAATTCATCACCCCACAGCCAACTCGATGATGTCACTCTTGAGTTTAGCTAGAGTGGTCCTCAGTTAAGAGCCATCTTGTCCACCCTAGACTTGAATTTCTGACATCATTCTAGCCAAGATTTTAGTCACCTTTGTACAACTATGAAGCATGAAAATAGAGGCTTTAATAGCAAAATTAATAAATAAATGTATCCTGATGGTCTTTTCCCCTTAAATTGCAAGAGCATATTGTAGTCAGCTCAAATGGTATGGCAAGAGTTAATTGTTAAATTTTCAATGTGAGCATTTAGACTGAAATCAGCAAATACTGCAAATCAGAGCTTGATATACTGTTTGGTTGATTGTCTAGCTTTAAGAAAGTAATGAAGAAAATGTGTTCTTTTTTAATTTTTTATTAATTGTTTTATTTTTCTGGTTATACATGTATATTAACTTTTTAAATGCACATTTCTTTATGACTCATATCGGGAGAGAAAAATCAGGACAAAAGGGAAAATCCACGAGAGAAAAAAATCAGAAAAAAAGAAGTGATCATTGTTGATTTACATTCAATCTCTAATGGAGAAAATGTTCATAATAATATAGGTTAAACTTAAAATGTGTGTATGTACATATGTCTGTGTTTACATATATATGTATACATACACACACACGTATATATGTACGTGTGTGTGTATTCCTAAGAGCTGGTTGTTAAGTATTTCTCCTCCCCATCCTCTTCCTCTGTTTTCTAATTGTGTCGGAGGTGATCCTGGGCTTGGAAAGCTTGGAAAATAGGTCTGACCAAGTCTATAAGGCTTCAAATATGGGCTAAGTTACAGAATGTTTGTGTTATCTAAGGACCAGCAGAGCTGAGGGGAGAGAAGTTCATCATCATAAGACTGGTCCCTAGGGGGTAGATTTGTTTTGTCCATAGCAACTTGGAAACATTCTCCCAATGCTCTCATCCACAGCAGTGGGGGCACCACCCACATGAAATCATGGATTTTTGAAGTGTTGAATCAATTAGTTGAAAGTATAATTTTAATTAACTTTGTTATTCTTTCAAGTAAATTATACAATGCAACAAAACTTGGAGGATAAGAGTGCCAGACTTGGATTCAGGAAAATCTAAATTCAACTCGTCTCACACTCTTATTAGTTATATGATCCTGCATAAGTTATTGAACTGCTTTCTGCCTCAGTTTCTGCATATGTAAAATGGGGATAGAATTCCCCCCTTATAGAATTGTGAGGTTCAAGTAATATAACATATGCAAATAGCTTTGCAATCTTTAAGGTGATATTTAAATGCTGGTTATTACAATTATACTTTCAAAAACAACTTAAACAGCATAAATTAGCAGGAATAAGCTCTGAAGATCATCCCTACTACTTACCTACCTAACACCATTCTAAACCTGTGAAAGGGTTTTACCTCCTAAAATCGACATTTGTCTACATCAGGGATTCTTAAAGTTTTTCCACCTGCGACTTTTTTTGAACCCGAGAAATTTTTATATGACACCAGGTATATAAAACTGGTATACAAATCAGACCCTTACTGAACAAAAAAAATCATAATTTCATGACCCCACATTCAGTTCTAAGACCCTATATGAGATCACAAACCACAGTTTAAGAAGCTAGGGACTACATGACATTTAAGATCCCTTCCCATTCTAAATTCTATGATCCTTGACCCTCAGATTACTGAAGATAGTCATATGATTATTACATGAAGATTATTAAGTACCTTAAACTATTGAAGAAACCCTTTGGCCCCCTCAAGATCTTCTAGGAAAATGGGGAAAGAGTCAGATGAGTTCCATTTGCAGGAATGAAGCCAAATCTGAAACTGAGCTGAGCTGACCAAGTCATCACAAATTAGTCCTCTCAGCAAAACCTTCCCTGGGGAGGTACCAAATACAGGTGTAGCTGGTATTATCATCTCTGAGGAGAGATATATAGAAACAATATAGATTCCATTCACCTTTTCTCAGAAATTTAGAGAAGACAAAGAGGAGAGGGTATACAGTGTTGAAGGCTACCCAGGAGTCAAGAAGGATAAAAATTGAAAAAAAAGATCATTGGATTTGGCAATTAAGAGCTCACTGGTAACTGTGGAGTGAGGAATTTCAGTTGAATGAAGAGGTCAGATGCTAGATTGTGAAGAGTTTAGAATCAAATGAGAAGACAGAAAATAGAAGGACATAGAGTAAATGGCTTTCTACAAGGAATTTAACCCATAAGGGGAAGAGAGATATTGGGCTGTGACTACAAGAATGACCAGATTAGTTTGGGGGACATAAGCAAGTTTATAGGAAGTTGGGAAGAAGCGGAAGCTATGAAGAGATGTTTAGAGAAAGAATGGGTATGAAAGAGGGGACAATCTGTTGGAAAAAAATAGGAGAGGTTGGGTAGGTACATGCTGAGAGGTTTGCTTTGGCAATATGAGGGACCACTTCCTCACATGAGACACAGATGTAGGAGATAATGCAGGAAGACATCTGAGCAAGGTAAGACAAGGAAAAGGGAATAAGTCAAATCAATAAGGATTAATCACTTACTATGCACCAGGCACTGTAGTAAGGAAAAGAGGGGGCTCTCAGCAAAAGACCTCAATTTTTTGAGTGAAATATTGGATGAAATTCTCAGCTGAAAAGATGAGGGAAAGGAGTTTTGTGGGGGACTTGAGGAAAGATAAGAATGTTTGGAATAGCTCCTTCTGTGGGTGGGCTAGTGAATTGACTAGGGAAATACCAAAGGATTGCTTTGCTGCAGTGAGGACCAGATGAGTTTATGGAATGTAAATTTGTAATGGACCCAGTCAGCACAGTATTGTGATTTTTCTCCAGCTCTGTTCAACAGCACCTGAATAGGAGGGAAGAAGCAAAGACCTAGAGGCTGGAGTTGGGACGTTGTGTATGAGAAACAGCAAATCAATTTGGAATCAGTATGGAATCTAGAGTGAACAATAGGGAGTAATAAACACTAAGGGAGGCTGGAGCCAAATGGTGGAGGACTTTAAATGTCGGACAAAGGAACTTGTATTTCATGCTAGAGAACTATCAAGAGCCACTGGGACCTCTTGAACAGCATAATAACATGGTTAGATCCATCCTTTAAGAAAAGCATTTTGGCAATGGTGTGGGTCAAGGACTGGAGTGAGGAGAGGACAAAAACAAGGAGACCAACCATTTATTAATAAACTATTATAATAGCCCAACTTGAAAAGTAATGAGGGCCTGAATTAGAATGGTTGTTATGTGGGTAGAAAGGAGAGGGCCTCTTAGCAGAGAAGTGATGGATTAATACATAGAACGAGACACATATTTTTGGACTTAAAACCATGGGAAATGGTTTTGCTTGATTATGTCTATTTGTTGTGAGTTTAGGTTTATTTGTTTTCCTAGGGGTAGAGATGGAAGAAAATAAATGTTTCATAATTTTAAAATAAATTTCAATTTAAAACAAAAGAAGATGATGCAAGAATGTTGTATAGGTGGAATTGACAAGACATGGTGACTAACTGGATGTGGAGGATAGTGTCAAAAATGACACAAGATGACTGGAAGGATGGTGGCAACCTTGACAGAAATCAGGAAATGAATCGAAGAAGTGAGTTTGGGGATGGAGGTTGGGGAAGAAAATGGATTCTGTTTTGGATGTGTTGAATTTAAGATGCCCATGGGGCACCTCAATTGGTCATCCCAATAGGCAGTTGATGATACAAGATTAGAGTTCAAGAGAGACCCAGGAAGCCTCATAAATGCACCTCATGTCTGGGAGACATTTTGCAAACACTTGGCTAAAAACCACTCACTGAAGCAATAATCTTTTCCATATGGTAAACATTTGCTAGTGAATGTTATTTTCTTCCTAGGTTCCTGCCAAAATGGACTTTTCAGTATTCTTCACACCCATCCTGTCTTTTCTTGGCACGGAATATTTGTTTCTATCACCCCTCTGGCTGAAATGCTCTCCCCCACTTTTCTCTGGCTCCTGATAGTAAATTCAACCATCAAGCCCTAGCTTGACGCCCTCACTTTAAAGAATTATGCTCTCTTCCTTTTCCAGCTTGATATAGGGATGGAGCATTAGACTTGGATTCCAATCCCATCTCAAATATTGACTAACTGTATGACGTTGAGAAGCATAGCCTCAGCTTCCTCATCTGTAAAATGGGGATAATAGAGCCTCTAGCACTTATCTCAGAGGACTGAGAAATGAGCAAATGGGTGTAAGATCCTTCAGCAACTTGAAAGGGTTTTATAAATGGCAGTTATTTGTATTCCCTCCCTGGAGTTCACATTGCTTTTTTTAGCCTGCAGCACTTAAAATATTCTTCCCTATGAAGTAGTTATCTGCATACATGTCCTAACTTCCCTATTAGATTGTCAGCTCCAAGAGGGCTGGAAGTGAGTCTCAGTCTAAATCCCTGCTTCCCAGAAGATCAGGCTTTTCACAGAGAAAGCACTTCCTACCTGTTTATTGAACTGAACTGAACATCAATGTTTTTTTTTTGGATGCAGTCACTCTGATTTTTAAAACCCACTTCCCCATGCTCTATCTCCACAGGGTACATAGGTTTTATACTCTATGAATTTATATATTTTGAGAGATCTGAAAGAGTAAGGAATAGTTAATTAATTAACTCACAGTATAAAATGCAGCAATTCCTATCCCTTTGGGGAGGAAGGGTTCTCTATAAAACACAAATGCCAGCCTTGTTGATATCCAAGTTCTGCCCCATTATTTCCCTGCCGATGGGTCCCCCAGATGGACAGCATGTCACAGTGGAAATGAAACTGACCTTACAGTCAGAGAAGATTTAAATCTTGTAGCTCTCATTTACTATCTGTGTTCCTGTGATGGAGGGAATACAGTAACTTCCCTGGCCACAAATATTTCCCCTCCTGGGAGCTGGCATATGAGCCCTCGGGCATTCTCCCCAGCGTGACTCAACTCCAGTCCCTGAGGCCCAGATCTCAGTTTCTCTCACCCTCTTTCTGGCTTAAGCATTGAATTGTGGCCAAGTCACCTCCTCAGTGCCTGATCCTATTTGACCCCAATAAGAACCTTATTTTTTTAAAATACTCTTTCCCTCCAGAGGACATAATTTGGGTTGTTGTTGTTGTTGTTGTTGTTGTTTTTAATCCTCCTTTACCACATTTTATTTTCTGAATATGCCCTGATAAAGCTGGCTGGCTTGTTGTGTGCTCCATAAAAATGAGAGCTCCTCTATATTCACCATCCTTTTTGATTCCACGTTCTGTGTTCTCAAACAGATTGCAATCCCTCCCAAGCCTGAGAGCATGGCCCATGTTGGTCCCAGGAGACGCATCTTCTGTTTCTCTCCCCCACCTCCCCTCCCCATAATGCTCTGCTTTCTACTACAGCGTTCTGGGGATTGTGCACACACATTCAGAATTGCTGCTGCTGAGCCATGTCACCAAACGCATTTTCTGTGCTTACAAAGCATTTTGGATGTGTCTTGCTGGCCATGGAGAGAGCCTGAGTCTCAGCTGCCAGCTCATCCCTGGCGACTTCTAGCTTCCCTCTTCAAGCTCGCTGCCAGACCCCTTAGTCACAGCTGCTCTCTGTGCTGCCCCTTCTGCTTTGTGCCCAGGCTTCAGAATTATCTCTTCCCCTCTTCTCACTTTTCCCTCCCTCACCAAGAATATGATTTCTCCTTCTGTCCCTAAGCTACTGTGCTTTCCCTTAGGTGTTAAATAATTGTCTGTTGCTTATTTCTAGATTTATCCCTCATGCTTTCTTCCCTTCCTCCCTAATTCCTCTATCAAGATATCTTATCTATTCCTTTATCTATTTCTAGATTTATCCCTCATGCTTTCTTCCCTTCCTCCCTAATTCCTCTATCAAGATATCTATCTATTCTTTATCTATTTCTAGATTTATCCCTTATGCTTTCTTCCCTTCCTTCCTAATTCCTCTATCAAGATATCTATCTATTCCTTTATCTATTTCCCTTCTTCTGTTACCTTGAGTTTGTAAACAGCCCCTCACCCCTTGGACTTGGAGTCAGGAAGGTTCAAATATCACCTCAGATCCAGGGCAATGATTTAACCTCTGTGCCTCAGTTTCCCATTCTAAGGTTTGACTGTAATAAAGTCTCTTCCAGCTCTAAACCTATAATCCTCTGATCCTTTGGGACACCTAAGATCTTCAATAGAGCTATAATCGTAGCTATGTATTTGCAACCCTCAGAGGGCCATGCCTGTTTGAATAAAATTCAAACTTTTGCCTGTTACATTGGTACTACTATTCTTGGGCTCCATTGGTGTGCTTCTGAACATGTGCAAAATAAAGGAACTTTCTTTCTACTGAAGAGCTCCGCTATTATAACGTCTAGTAGCAGGCCCTTCTCTTCCTAGTTTTTTGGGCATCCCCTTTGAGGGGGCTCAGATATTTGATCAGGAGAAATAGGAATGTCTACTGAATGCCCAGGAGAGTAGAAGTTCATTATAAATATCTCCTAGGTGGGGAAAGCTAGGTGTCGAAGTGGATAGAGCACCAGCCCTCCAAGTCAGGAGGACCTAAGTTCAAATCTGGTCTCAGACACTTAACACTTAACACTTCCTAGCTATGTGACCTTGGGCAAGTCACTTAACCCCAATTGCCTCAGCAAAAATAAGTAAATATATCCTAGGTATCTGTGTGAGGCTGGAGGGACCCAGAAGTAGGTCCTGACCTGATCAGATTATTAGGTCTTGTTTGATGATGTCAAACCTTGAGCTAACTATTTTCTAGGCTAATGTCAGGCTCCTGATTCTGAGGTACCACCTGCTTACCCTGGAGAGGAACAGAGTCTATCATACAATCTCTTCTCCCATGAGTCAACCTCTCTCCAATCCTTTGTGTCTCAATTAACTGCCTCCTGAACTTCCTTCTATCCCATGTCAACCAACTCACAAAGGATTTCTTCCTGCACCGATGATGGGGACAAACCCCTGGGGTTGACCCAAGAGTTTTAATCTTCCAAAACTCTTTCTGACTTAGGCATTAAAGTGTGGCCAAGTCATGGGATCCATCAGAGCTGAAAGGAGTCTCCCCTCAGAGGGTGTCTAGTCCAAGCCACTTATTTTATAGGAGAAGAAACTGAGACCCAGTGACTTGCCTAAAGTCATATTATCAGAAGGGTAATTTGAATTCAGGTGTTTTGACTCCCAGATCCATTATTTGTTGCACCATTCCCCAAGTCCTGGATATCAATAGGACTCTTCTTTGGTCCACTCAATAAATTCAATTCATCCAACAATTATTAAGCACCTGCTGTATGCAAGGTTCAATGCTAGATACCTGGATGGGGAAAGATGAATTAGACATAAAACCCACTTTTACAGGCTGATAGAAAGGCAGCACACACATACAACTAGTTATAGCACAAAATGGACCATGATAAATGCATGTTTGGAGAGACAGTTTGGTATAATGGCTAGATACACAGTGACTGTGTGACTACCAGCAGGTCACTTATTCTCTCAGTGCCTCCAGGCAGCTCTCAAGACCTTAAGATCTAGAGTACTGGATCTGAAATCAGAAGAACCTGAGTTCAAATCGGGCCTCAAATCTACACCTATTAGCTGTATGACCCTGCGCAAGTCACTTAACCCTGATTATCTTGCCAAAAAAAAAAAAACCCTCATATATGTGTGTGTATTATATACATATAGCATGTGTGTATATAACATGTGTGTTTTATATATGCATAAACTATGTTGTGTATGTATAAATACATGTGTATAATATGTCATGTTCATGTTGTATAACATGCATGCATGTGTGTTATGTATGTAGATATGCTTTGTGTTGCACACTTTATATGTGCTTGTAGAACATATCTACATTGATGTGTGTAAGGTATGTAATATGTGTGTTATATGTTGTATTATGTGGTATGTGTGTTGTGTGTTTATATATTGTGTGACATGTATGTGCATGTGTGGCATATATGCATGTGTGGTGTGTGTGTTAGGTATGTTGCATGTGTATAAAATATGTGTTGTGTATTTGGTATCCCAGACCCCTTTGGTGAAGTCTGTAGACCCCTTCCCAGAATCATGCTTTTAAATGTATAAAATAAAATGCATAGGATCCTCAAGAAAAACAAATACATTGAGAAATGGTTGTCAACATTATCTTTTAAGATAACAAATTATATTTTAAAATGTCAAATTATATGTGTGTGTGTATATTTTTAACTGCTTCACAGGTAGGAATCCCTGCCCTACGTAGCAAAAGAGTCAGCCATCTCCATTCACAGAAGGCATTTCCACAGCTAGATTTCCTCTCAATAATGAAATCACAGGATTAGACCCTCCATCCCACAATCTCTCCTCTCCATCTCCCCCCAAATGCATAGCAGAGATAGGAAGTACTAGAGAGACAAAAGAGTATTTCCAGCTGGAAGAATCAGGGAGGACTTCATGAAGGAGGCACTATTTGCACAGCTTTT
The DNA here is from genome assembly GCA_023553655.1 of Myrmecobius fasciatus. Lineage (NCBI taxonomy): Eukaryota > Metazoa > Chordata > Mammalia > Dasyuromorphia > Myrmecobiidae > Myrmecobius > Myrmecobius fasciatus. The sequence goes on along the minus strand of JAJPUD010001670.1, from coordinate 274,042 downwards.
AAAGGATGAGTCAATTTGCAGCAACTGAAAATGGGCTAAGAGGAGGCCCGTGAGGGATTCTGGGACAAGATGCTCTGGAGAGATGCAGTCCGATGTGAAAGTAAAACATGCCCAAAGCTGAGCAGAGTACACGTTTTCCTTAGGCAGAGTCTGCCAACAACACAAGGAACAGCTCCGTCTTTTCAAAAACAACACTGTTCCAAATGAATTATTAAACGTGGGCTTTTTTTTTTTTTTTAATTAAGCCGGAGCTGTTAACATCGTGATTAACTGTCAGTCTTTCTCCGTCACACCTCCTGGGCTCTCTCCAAGATGGGCTTAAGCCCCGCGCTTGGCCAGTCAAGGGAGCCAACGGGCTGGATATTGATCCGCGCTGAGCACACCCTCTCTTGGCTAGGAGAGCAGCCCTTAGCTCCCACCGGCCCCCACCATGTTTAAGTCCAGCGGGCCCTCCGACAAAGAATGGAAAACAGCTTCTTGGGTGAGGAAACAGAAATGGAAGGCGAACGCAGAAAGACGCAGGAGGCCAGACTGCAGTTTAATGAGAACGCCGGGAGCTACAGGGAATTAATTACTACCCGGAGTCAGCTCTGGGCAAACAGTCTTGACGCGGGAGGAGACTCTCCTTCTCTCGAACAGGCTGTAGCTTCAATGAGATTCCCAAAGTCATAAATTTGACATTTCCGGAAGGAGGAAGCTTTAGTTTCTGAAGTCAGGAGAGGAAAATAAGCCCCGAGCAATCCAGGCTGTGGTGGAGACAAGGGCAGCTCGGGAAATCCTCGGCAGAGATGCTCAGGAGAGAGAGGATGGCGGGAAGCAAAAAGCCCCCCACCTAGGGGGAGGGGAGAGGGGGTGCTAGTACCAGTGTCTCCCTCTTCAATAACTTCCTAGCTTAGGTGACTTTGGGTATTAACTTCCTGGATCTGAGTCCGCTTTTCCTCACCTGCTAAATAAAAACAGTAACATTTGCACTGCCGGAAGGACCCGGTGCAGAGATGATGATATTGTGTTTTCTGGGAGCTTTTGTAGGATTTATGAAGGGTGAGGCTCAAAGCAAATCGGGATACATTAGACAGAGCCCTTTGTCTTTGGTAAAACATTTTGTTTACGGCAACCCCAGGATCTAGAATTTGGTGGAGCCATAGCCACACCTAAGGAGAGGTGATTAGGGCTGTCTCCCCAGGTGCGGAAATTCAGCAGACTCTGGACAATAGTTGTAGTTCTTTAACGGCTTAAAAAAAAAAAAAAAAAAAAAAAAAACTGATGGGGGGGGAGAGAGACACAGAGAGAGAGAGACAGAGAGACAGAGACAAAGAGAGAGAGAGACAGAGTGACAGACAGAGACAGAGAGTGACAGAAACAGAGAAATAGAGAGAGACACAGAGAGACAGAGACAGAGACACAGGCAGACAGACAGAGATAGATACACAGAGAAGGACAGAAAAAGAAGGAAAAAGAAAGAGAGAGAGAAGGAGGGAGGGAGGGAGGGAAAGAGGAAAGGAGGGAAGGAAAAAAAGTCATTTGAAGAATCATTTTGAAAATACAGCTAAAAGAAGGGAAGCCAAAAAAAAGAAGCACAAAGAAAATAGCTTTCAAAGTTACAGTTGATCCTATTATGTGGTTTCTTTCTGTCTTTATTTTTAATATTTACTTTTTTAAAATTTTGAGTTCCAGATTCTCTCCTCCCTCTCTGCCCTTCCCCTCTCTCACTGAGAAGGCAGGCAAAATGATCAATTGTGTTATCTATTTAAAAAGAAAAGCAATTTGTACATATTAGGGACTTGAAGTTTCAAAGTTATAGTTGATCTTATGCACTTTCTTAATTTATTTTTAGCTTTCACGTTTTAAAATTTTGAGTTTAAATTATCTCCCTCCCTCATTCCTCTCCCTCAACCATGAAGAAGACAAGCAATATGAAATCAATTATATTATATACTTAAAAAGAACAGCAAGCTGCACATAAAAGGGGACCTGTAGTTTCATATATGATATGATACTCTTTTTCTCTTGTAAGTACTAAACAATGTTGATTTTATTTTGTTTAAGTTCAGAAATTTTTAAAGAAACAACTGAGTTTAGCATCTAGATAATTAATCAGTAAGTATTTATTAAACACTTACTAATGTACCAGGCATTGTGCCAAGCACTGTATAAATATTATATAATTTAATTCAGCTCTGCAAGCTAGATGTTATTGTGATCTCAATTTTACAATTAAAGAAACAGGAATGGTTAAATGACTTGCCCATGTTCAAACAACTAATGATAGTCTGAGACCAAAGTTAAATGACCTGCCCAATGATAGCTACTAAGTTTCTGAGGCCAGATTTGCACTCTGACTCCAAGCATGGAAGTCTGTCTATACCAGTTGGATGTATCGCTGTCTCCCCCAATGAGACTGTGTCACTGGGTCTCTCCCTTCCCTGCTACACCCCCAGTTGAATTTGTCCTAAAAATTTTATTTGAAACCATGTCATATTACTTGCCCCACAACAAATTTCTATGCTTTTTCCCCTCAGATCAATCATTGCTAGTTATCTCTGGGATTTCCCCAGGGTCACATAGCCAATGGTGGCAGATCTGGGGACAGAACTCAGGTCCTCTGACTTTAGAACTCAGCTGGGGCTTCCTTTTCACACTTTTACATTGCTTCCTGACGATCAAATTAGAGGATTTATAGAAAGTGTTCTGAGTAATCAGAAAGCATCCTTTCTGATGGGAACCATTACTATGACCATGTGAACCAGCAGCATCTGAGAATTTCAAGATAGTCTTTATTATGTGACAACTTTCCAAACATCTCCCTTACTTTTCTTTTTCATTGGTCATAGTGAAATCAAAGTCTAAATCAATGGTGAGAAAGACCAAAAAAAGGCCAGAAAGAAGCACAGAGACAAGTAGGATAGCTTTGAAATACAAGTTGACCTTATCATACGCTTTTAATAAAAAGTAGCTGGTATAGAAAAAGACTTGTAGTTTTTCTATTTTACAGCATATACGCCAGTGACTGTGCAACTTGGTATTAATTATGTTCAGAATAAAAATTGAAAGAGATGAGAATTGTTTCTTCCCTTTTGTTCGTATTTTTCTTACACAACATGACAAAAATGGAAATATGTTTAAAAGGATTACATTAACTTTTATCAAATTGTTTGCTGTCTTGGGGAGGGGAAGATAAGAGAGGGAGAGAGAAAAAAATGTGGAATGTGAAGTTTTACAAAAATAAATGTTTAAAAAAATGACCTTTACGTGTATTTGGGAAAATAAAATACTATTGAGGAAAAAAAAAAAGAAAGGAAAGATGATTCTAAGCCCAATTAATGGATGACCCATTATCCATAAAGCTAGGAATGGATAGAGCTGGAATAGGACCTTGGACAATATCTAGTCATGGATCATTACTGAATAGCCATGAGAATGATAAGGAAAGACAATAAGAGAATCTACCTAGAAAGCTGTTGTGAGGACCAAATGAGAACATATTTGTAAAGTGCTTAGCTCAAGTGTCTGGCACATCATGGGACATAAATGTTTGTTTCACTCTTCCTTCCCCCATTGTTGTTGTTGGATTAATGTTGAAAAATTATCATGCATATGTTTTGAAAATTAAAAAGCTTTAATTTAAAAAAAACACTCCCTTTAAATAATGGGAGGAGAAAGAACATGAAGTGCCATCAGAGTAAGTAGTTTCTGGGTGGCTTCTTGAACTCAGAAGTCTGTCTCAAGATGATCTTTGTATTTCCAGTACCCAATCCAGTAGCTGGCACAGAGTAGGTTCTTAAATAAATGTATTGTCAATTGAATTGTTATCCTGGAGGGAGTTGGAGGCATGACATCAAAAAATTAGGGTCAGGTCCCAATTTGCTGTTCACTAATGCTGTTGTGTGGCCTTGAGCAATAACTTAATCTCTTTGAAACTCTATTTTCTCATCTGCAAAATGGGTGATAGTGTTTTACTTCACAGGGTTCCTATTAGGAAAGTTTTCCTATTAAAAATTGTAGAGAAAAGTGATAGGCAACACAATGAGGTAAATAGAGGGGCAGGCCCTGGAGACAAGAAGATTTGAGTTCAAATTCTGCATTTGATTATATATTAGCTGTGTGACCATGGGCAAATCACTTAACTGATACATAATAGGGGTTTAATAAATGCTTATTCTCTTCTTTCTTTTCCTAGAGAGAGGGAAGTCATATCACAGAATAGAGACAGGGATGGGGACTGGACCTCTCAGTACCCTAGGCAATTCTTTCTCTACATATAAGCCACTGACCAGCAAGTTCCCAAAATTAAAGAAATAAAGGTCAGAACCAAAGAGGAAAAAAATATTAATAACCAATAAATCATGATAACCAATAAATGAAATGTGAACTTTATTATTATGAGCCCTTAAAAGATGACTTTGGCTCCAAGGGGGCCATCCATCAGCCTCAGAAAGTGAGCTTAAGTAACATCAATTCAATT
>JAJPUD010001670.1:223535-269570 GCA_023553655.1 Myrmecobius fasciatus | reverse complement strand
GTTGCTGCCACTCTGTAGTGGGCAGAGGGATGATAGCACAGTTCACCCTGGCACTAGTAAGTTGGGTGCCCAGCGCACAACAAACAATATCTCCCTTCAGAATTTTAGGGGTATCTCAAGGAGCTCAGGGCTATCTTTTTCTAAGACTATAATTCATGAGCTCCTATCTAATGTATCTCCCCCATATCAATCAACAACCCACAGTCTTTTCAATATCATCTCACTAGTGAATACTGCCCCATTATCATTTAACCAATTAGTTTCTAAAAAGTACTGTTTCCTGAGAAAGTGTAAGAAGAAATTATAAAGCCATCCCCCATCCAGCCACAGTGAGGCACACTCTCTCCTAATCAGTCCCTGGGAACATGGGCTCAAATTTTAAGTGGTTGCTATAAACACTCTTCCTCCTACAAAGTTTACTTCTCTTGGTGACATAGTTGTTGGACCAGTTACTCCTTTGTTTGCAGGACTTGGGGTCTCAACTGTCATATCTTTCCCCTGCTGGGTTGGGTCTTAGTGACTGGCTCCTCACTAGCTTTGGCTGCTGTAGATAAGGCAGATTTTCCCATGAAGTCCATTTAATGGACTTTGGGCAACTCTTCCAACCTTTCAAAGCTCCCAGAGTTTATCATCTGGATTTTCTGTTTCCAGTACTCATTCATCTGAAATCAGCAAAGAATAAACACAACAGAAACCAAGAACAAAACCAAAAAAAAATGCAAAAATGCTGTGCTATGAGCTCACAACCCCAGGGTAACTAGGTGAGCAAGAACCTGAGATCTATTCTCTCCAACCCAGGGGCCCTGTTTTGAAAAGCCTCAAAGGAAGGGTGAGAACTTCCATCTGTACTTGTATACTCAGTCCCATCTCAGCAGCCATTTTTAAAAAATTGCATCATCATGCAGTAAGCCAATGGGAAATAGTCAAAGGATATCTGCTCCTGCTCTAAATTAAGGCACAGCCTCTCCATTAAGTGCCATCATTTTTTATCTAGAAGCAAGTTTACCAAATTTCCATTTGGATCGCCATCCAACAAAATATCCTGTGCATGTCCCAAGTCCTGGTTTAGTCCCCTGTTATACTGATATATACCAAGGGCCAGATGGGTGAAACAACTTACCCAGAGTCCTAGTTCTCCTTCCACTGTACCAATAGAAGATTCAGTGATAGAACTCCAGTTTTCCTTCATACCATAGCACTCTAATTTTTGACACTGACTTTTGTTTCATTTTGGTTTGGGGGGGGGATTTCAATTGGTACTGATCTGTGATTTTCTCAGTGTGAGAAACTCCCTATATGGAAACTCCCCCTAAAGATACAGATCTGATAACTTACAATTTTCGAGATTTTGTTTGAGACACTGAAAGGTTATGACTTGTCCATGGTCACCAGCCACCATGGGCCAAAGGAAAGACCCAAGCCCAAATTTTCCTGACTCCAAGGGTAATCCTCTATCCATTACATCTCACTACCTGCCTCTCTTTACAAACATCCTTTAAATAATACTGATTTGGGGGGCAGCTAGGTGGCGCAGTGGTTAGAGAACCAGCCCTGAAGTCAGGAGGACCTGAGTTCAAATCTGGTCTCAGACACTTCCTAGCTGTGTGACCCTGGGCAAGTCACTTAACCCCAATTGCCTCAGCAAAAAGCAAAAAAAAAAAAAAAAATGATACTGATTTGGGAAGCAAATCAGCAAAACAGATAAATTCTAAATAGACGATACATAAGAGAGGTTTCATGTGCAATCAATGAGAATAGGGCCTTGCTTACATACAATTTAACTCAAGCTAAACAAATGAATAAATGCTAACTATGGCCTCTATTTGCCTTAGTTTCCTCAAGGTGAAATGGGAATAATAATAATAGCACTATTAGTATATAATTTATTACATATAATATACTATGATGTAATATAATATATAATAGTATTATTATATAATATAATATATTACATATAATATAATGTAAGGTAATATAATATAATGTAATATAACATAATATAATATTTAACAGTGCTATTATTATATATTACATGTAATATATAATAGAATAAAATATAATGAAATATAATGTAATATAACATAATATAATATATAATAGTGCTGTTATTATCACCTACTTCCTAGGGTTGGTGTGGCTAATTCCCATTTGTAAGCAGTCTCAAACTCTAAATCTAGGATCTAGAAACTCATAAAACTCATCTAGTTTGAATAAGCATCTCTGTACCTCTATCCATGTGTCAAAGCCACTGAGCCCTAAAATGTCACCCGTGATATTCCTGCTCAAAGATTCCTTGGCTGCCATTTTTTTCTAGATAACAGAATGAGGTGCAAAAGGAATGAACATAAGGTAGACCCTGATGTCCTTTCCTTCTGTGCCAGATCTGTCACAAAGAGGCAGCTCCATCAGAAGGCTGGCAGCAAGGAAAGGGACTGACAGGCAGGAGCTGCCCAGCTAAAGCAGAACTCTGTCTGGGCTCTCTTTGGCAGACGCCCACTGGGATCCCTGCTGGATACTGCAAGATGGACCCACCCCCACCAACCACTCCCAGAGTGAGCAAGCCTTTCCTGACATCCAAGCTGTCCTTCAGGGCCATCCTACCCCTCCTGGGTTTGTCGGTTTGCCATCCTGCCTCTCCTGGGTTTGCCGTGAAGGATGCAAAGCAAAAAGAAAATGGAAAAGGAAACTTATACTGCATTTCTAAGACAAATAGGCTCATAGTTCTGCCCTGTGATTGTTGTTTTCATGCTTCTCTGAGACCTTGAGGGAAGGTCCATTCTATCCCTGCTGTAATAAATATGTCAAGTCAGAAGACCAAGCTTTGTCTCAGATATTAATTTGCCCTTTCTTAATATTTTGAGTTAGAAAGAAATTGACTTTCTAATGTATAAACTTGGGCAAGCCCCTTAATGTCTCTGTTTCCCCATGTTTCAAATGAAGGGCTCTAAGTTCCTCTGCAGCTCTCCTGCATCCTAGACCTTCCTCGCTGATTCTCCAGCTCACCATTTCAAAGGGCATCTTACGTTCCCTCTTGTTTATTGTGCCACAGAAACGCTACTTCTTCCTGCTTCATGAATTCAGGCTTCCCTGCCAGCAGCTCCCTGGGGATATTCCAGCCTTGTTCCTGCCCTTCCATCTCTCACAGGACACCCACTGCTGCTGCTGCCGCCATTCTGGCTTGTTAAAAGGGAAACTGACAGCTGTTTGGGGCTTCCTTCCCTGTGTATAATCATTTAGAGAATGTACAGGAAAAACCTAGCCTACATTTATTTTTTATTAATCAGGCTAACCAGCTTAACAGAAAAGCACTGTCTATACATTATCCATTTTGAACCATACAACAATCCAGGAGAGTAAATGTTATTGTCATCCCCATATTAATAATAATAATAATAATGAGAGCTAACATTTGTATAACACTTACTATGTGCCAGGCACTGGACTAAGTGCTTTACAATTATTATCTGATTTGATACCTTTGGGGACAGGTGCTTTTGTTGTGCCCATTTTATAGATAAGGAAGCTGAGGCCCTGAGAGATTGTGATTTGCTCAGGATCTCACATCTAGGAAATGACCAAGATGGGATGTCTTCTTGCTCTGTTCTAGAACTGCAAAAGGCCCTTCTCAGGTCTCTCCTTATTCCTAGTATCTCCTCTCTGCAACTGTCTTCTATTTACAGTGTACATAGCTTATACTGTAGCTGTTTATAGGTTGTCTCCCCCATTACAATTTATCTCCTGGAGGGCAGGGACCATATTTTTGCCTTTCTTTATATCCCTAGTGCTTAGTACAGGGTCTGGTATAAATGAAAGCTTGTCAATTGACTAATTTCTCTTTATGCAAACTATAAAAGCCCTCATGGTTATCCACAGATGGCATTAACAATGCTTCTTTGATTAGAGTATGAAAGTTTGTTCCATTGAGAGCTTTATTGACATCATATCAAGCGTTCTTGCATGGGAGCTGGCTTTTAAATAGCAGCTAGACACATGAAGAGGTGGAGAAATAGAAAGTTGAAATTCAGAGAAGGAATACCCAGATTCAGGTCCCAAAAGAAAAGTCTTCTGGGAATCTCCTTCCACATGGTCACCCAGAAATAGTGGGAAAGAGATCACGCCTCAAGCTAGGATCCTGAACTAAGTTTTCTGGATAAAAGATTTGTTCCTGAAGCAAGTAAAGGGGTTCTAAGACCAATATGGTTCTGGAGGTGCAGCCAAGAAATAGCAAAGAATAAAACCACATGAGGGTAGAAGAAAGTCAGAATATGCCCTTCCTTAATATTCTGAGTTAGAAAGAAGTTGACTTTCTAATGATCCCAAGGAACTTTCTTTTATTAGAGCAGGAAAGGATGGAAGGAATAAGGCAGCCCATCTATAAGTCTGGAGAACTGCTTAGGTCCCAAGGAAAGGACAGTCAGCTTTTCATCAGCCTACAGTGTTTTCCTCTTGAGAAGAAACTTCAACTTCAAGTACCTTAAGTGAAATGGAGCATTCATTGGAAAGAGAACAATTACTTTGACTGTATATGGCCTCTTCACTTCCTCCCTCTGGTTTCTCTTATTCCCCTAAAGGACAATGACATTCATGAATACTAGGAACCTTCCTTGTCTTTCCTCAGCAGTCTAACACAGTTTTTGACATGGGGGATATTAATAAGCGTTTACTTAATTGATCATTGCCCACAATGTCCAAGGCCTTAAGAATGGGACACAAGGATGAGCTAAATCCAGTCCTGGACACCAAATTTTAGGGAAGACTTTACCAGGTCCAGAGGAAGACAAACAGGATGATGAAGGGACTTGAACCGATGCCATAGAATGACTGATTAACACAATCAAGGATGTTTACTCTGAAGAAAGGACAAGGCTTGAAGTTGGGGAAATGAGATTAATTATCTTCAAATATTTGAAGAGAGATTAAACTTGTTTCCCTTGGTCCCAGAAGGTAGGAAGAGGAGCAATGGATAGAAGATGCAAGGAGGTTCAATGGCATTTCAGTCTAAAGAAAAATCTTCTGACATTTAGAAGTAGGCAATCTCCAGAGATCATGGATACCCCATTGGTAGAGATCTTAAAGCAGAAACAAGAGAGACTTTTTCAGGGCTGCAGGAAACATAAATTTTACTCCCAATTCTGAGAGTCCTAGAGCCTTGATTCTATGTGGTATAGAAGTAATCAGGTCTAATCTTCTGGACCCTGCGGTACTCCTTGAGAAGTTAGTTTCCCAGTTGGGACACATATCTATAGACCTAGTGCAAGAGCTAAGGCACTGGAATACAAATTAGAATGTGTTAAATACATTTCAGAAGTAGAATCAAAGTGTTCTGAGAGATCCAAAAAAGAAGAGGTCACTATTGGCTATAAAAGACTTCACAGAGAAGGTGATATTTAATTGGGGCTTTGAAATAGGATCAGAATTCTACAAGCAAATGTTTACTCGAGGAGTGAATGACACTAAGATGGGAGGGAGTGACAGAAGCAGGGGCAAACTATCAAAAATGTACAAAATGTATTTTGGGGTTAGAAGTTAGGTCTGTGTGGCTGGCATGTAGGGTTCATGTTGGATGTCTCTGCAGCTAATGATGGAAAGGGAAATTTGGGACTAGATCATGTAGCTCCTTAAATGCCATATGAGAGAATATATTTTTACACCTAGAGGTAATGAGTGTTATTAGAGATTTTTAGGCAGAGGAACGACTTCAAAAAATTCCTTTAGGAAGGTTAACTAAGTGTACAAGGAAGACTAGGAGACCATTTCAATATAGTCAAGTCCCAATTGGTAACAATAATGAATCACCTAAAGTAATAGATGTATTCAAATTTGTTCTTTTCAAAGTAATAATTATGTAAAATATGGCCATTGGCTCCAGCCCAAATAGAACTATGCCATGTGAATTCAAATGATGTAAACACTTCAAGGGATTCATTATACACATTAATCAGGACCTGGATTGATCTGTACCCCACATGAGATCTCATAACTAAATATGTGGGTTGCAAAATTATGATTCATCATCAATAAATGTTTGATTTATAAACCTATATATCCAGGGTCATATAAAAATTTCTCAGGGAAAAGAAACAGTCATGAGTGGTCAAGAAACCCTCTTCTAGATAAGAAAGAAATCTTGAGAGTCTGAGTTTGAGTGGTGATGTTGAAGAGGAATGGATGTGTGTGAGTGAGATTCAGGGAGCTTAGAAACAATAAGACTTAGAAGTAGTTAGGTGCACAGGGCACCAGATTCAGAATCAGGAAGACCTGAGTTCAAATGCAGCCTTAGATATTACCTCTGCCTGCCTCACTTTTCCCAAATGTAGAATGAGATAATAGTTAGATCCTATTTCCCAGGGTGGTGTTGACGATAAAATGAGATAATAATTATGTATTCAGCACAATACCCAGCTTATAATAAGTGCTATATAAATGTTAACTATTATTATTATTAATGATTATTTAGATATAGCTCAGAGATGGAAGAAGAAGACTGTAAAAATGGACCTGTTGAGCCTGGGTGACATAAAGGGACACCACCAAAAACATGAAAACAAAGAAGAGAGGACCATTTGATTTTGGAAAGCTACCTAGTAATAGAGGGAGAACCTTGGAGATCTGGGCTTGAATCTCAGCTCATGTCTGCCATTGCCATACTTCTCTTCCCTCATGATTTCAGTCTCCAGATTTCTCCTTCCCCCTCCTCATTAAATATCTTCTTCCCCCATTAGAATATATGCTCCTTAAGGGCAGAACTAACCTGCTTATTTGTATATGACAACTCCATTGTACATGGAGTTCTTGGTACATGTTCTATTTATGTATTCATAAACAAATCAAGTTTCTTCCTCTTTATCCTGGACAGGATTGACTCAACGTCTTCTGAGTAGGAATTTGAAGCCAGATATAGAAAATCTATACCCCAGTGTTGAGTTCAAAGTACTTTCTGCATGTCCAAGTGGAGATCCCCACATCCTATGCTTTCTAGATTCATCAGATAATAAATTATACACCAGTCAGCTCAGGAAAGAAGATTGGAAGTGGGAAATAAATCAAGAGGAAGTAGAAGTGCATTACAAGTCAAACAAGAGGCTAAGTTGGACTATCCCCCAAGAATACCATTCAGCCCAGCATGAGGTGAAACAGTCATTTCTCCAGGAGTCATGATCAGGCACACTTGGCAAGCAACAAGATAGTGATGTGCAAGCTGATGATCCGGGAGTTAATGTCCCCAAGGCAGAAGCTTTTGCTCAGTCTGTGGGGGGGGGCCCTGATTTATATTTCAAGCAATCTGTGGTCTACATTACAGTGTTGAAACTAGTGTTAAGACTTGAATGCCATACTAGAGAATATATTTTTAAACCTATAGGCAACGAGTGTCGTTAGAGATTTTTTTAGGCTGAGGAATAACTTCAAAAAAATTTCTTTAGGAAGGTTAAATGAGAGTACAGGAAAGACTAAGGGATTTATTTATAACATTCTATATAAATTTGTTGTTGTTTTTCAGTCATTTTTTAATTGGGTCTGATCATGATCCCATTTAGGGTTTTCTTGGTGAAGATAGGGAGTGGTTTGCCATTTCCTTCTCCAGCTCATTTTACAGATGAGGAAACTGAGGCAAGCAAGGTAAATAATTTGCTCAGGGATATCCAAGGAGGACTAGTGCCTCTGGTGTAATGGCTTGCCAAGCCCTTTTCAATATTGCTCATACACGTTTGGAGTCCACCTTAACCAAATCTCACATGTAACTCCAAAGAACTGGATAGCACGCCCAGTGTCCACGTCCCACTAAAACCTCTCAGCGGGTGAGTTAAAGATGGGTAACTGACAGGCCATAATTTGGGGTATGTCTCCCTCTAGCCTATAAAGACTTCCCCGAGGAATAGGTGGCCTTGAAGGCAGCTGAAGTCAAAAGATCAAAGATCACCCACTGCCATGGCCATTGTTCTTGACTTTTGTCCTGCTGCTGCTGGATTTTGATGATTCTGGAAGAGAGAGCGGGGTTGGTGACTTTGTACAACTCAGTCTTACTTAAATCCATGTCATGATTGAATCAAGACATCACCCCACAATGTCACTGGCCCTCTTCACAATAGAAAGGGGAACAAGCTTCTGAGATCAGATTTGAACTCAGGAAGACGAATCTGGCTGACCCTGCCATCATTGAACTATGGCACAAACTAGCTGCTCACCATATAGACGCAGATAGATAGCACCTATATCATTCTTTGCTACATTAGGCTGTTGGTTGAGGAACACTTAAGTGGGATTTCTGTGGGATAATGGAATGAGTGCTAGATTTGGAATCAGGATATGCAGGTTTAAATTCTGCTTTTTTTTTTCCAAAATTACCTGTGTGTCTTCCCAAATTATTTCTCCAATCTGGGTCTCTCTGGAATTTACAGAATGACTATTCTTTGTCAGGCTCTGTGCTCAGCACTTTATACCTATTATCTCATTTCATTCTTACAGGTAGGTGCTGTTATTATCCCCACTTTATAGATGGGAAAACTAAGAAGCTAAGTGACTTGCCCAGAGTTACACAACTAGGAAGTGTAAAGGGCAGATTGATGAGAGGCTAAATTAATATAATCTCATGAACTTCTAAAAAAAGAATATTTCATTCTTCTCCCTCCAATCTAGTCTTAGAGTGAAATTGGTGAAATGATTTAGAACAGGAGTTTCCAACCTGAAGTACATACACCCTCAAGGGATATGAGAAGTTGGTCAAGGGAGTAAGGGAAATATTTGGTAATTAATTATATTAGCCTGTTGAAATATTCCAAAAGGAACAGCGTCAAATGGAGGGGAAATTCCAGATTGAAGAAAGAAAGGCAAGAGGCAGGACTGGGGTGGGAATGGGAAGGAGCTTTAAAGAGCAGAAGAAAAAAATGTAAAAGAAGCAATTAAGGAGATGAGGCAACTTGTCACAGTAGATAGAAAATTGTATATAGAATTAGGAAGATTTGAGTTCAAATACATCCTCGGACAATTCAATTTAATAAACATTTATTAAATGCCTATAGCACATATTATAGTATATAGCATATAAGTACCATGTTTAGCACTGGAATACAAAGAGAGGCAAAAGACCTCAAGGAGTTTACAATGTAGCTGTGTGACATTGGACAAGTCACTTAACCTGTGTCTGCCTTGTTTTCTTCATCTATAAAATGAGGATTATAACACTGCCTGCCTCCGAGTTGTAGTGAGGATGAAATGAAATAATATATGTAAAGTTCTTTGTAAATCCTTAAACATTAATAATAATATTATTAATAATATAAATTAAGAGTAGGCATTATTATTACTATTAAGGAATGCTTTTTATTGACCAAAATCAGATGAATGAGATTTGGATACAAAACCTTTTCCACACTGAACTAGAGAGGAAAAACACAAACAAAGCATCAACCCAGTGGACACAGTGAGAGCTGAGCTCATTAATCTTCTTAATAATCAGAATTCCAAAAGGATTTTCAATCAGTAAAAAATATGAAATGTGGGATATACCCTTGGAGAAACACAAATCCTACTGTTCCTAACCATGATCCCAAGGCTTTAATTCCATTTATATCAACTTACCTCTGAGCATCAGATTCTTGGCTCTGATCTCCATCAAATCCAAAGCAAGAAACAAAATAATACTAAACGTGACACAGGGGTAAGTCACTCAAGAATTGTGCTTAGAAAAAAATTCTAGATTTCAAAAGGAACAAAAAAAGACCTAGACTCAAGTTACATGAATTTATTTGTTATTTGGTCAACATTTGACAATGTTATAATACTTTTTAAAATCCTAAATACTGAATAATTTTATTTATGAAAATTAATCGCTCTGATTTCTTATGTACAAGTAAAACTAGAACTGATTTTCTTTTATATTGAATAGGAAGTACAGGAAGGTTTGTAAACAATAGTTAGCATTTATATAGTACCTACTATGTGCACTTTAATTGAAAGCCAAGAGATACATGGACTTGTAAAAGTTGGGAACCGCCGAATTTAGAGCAATTTGGTTTGTTCTAGAATTCTGTGGCTGTAGTATGGGTTCAACGGAGCTGGCAATGTGGCATCCAAATGATTTCTTTTCTTAGCAACTTAACAGGGATTATAGTACCTAGGAGCCCTCTGGGAGTATGAGCTAAGGCAAACATTTCAATACACTTCAAGCACAGAAAGAAGGTTAAGATGAGAGTCTTCAGTTCCAAACCCCAAGTGGAAACAGGCATTGACCTCTCTCCAAGGAAATAGGAAACTTGCAGAGAAATCCCCAGAGGATTTCAGACAGGTCTTGCCTATAAGACTGACTGAGATCTGCCTCTGGAGAAAGAATTGATGTTGTCTGAATATCAACTGAAGCATTGCTATTTTTCATTTTCTTTCCTTTTTCTTTTATTTGAATATTCTTGTACAAATGACTAATATGGAAATGTTTTACATTATACATATATAATCTATATCTGATTGCTTACCATCTCAGGGAGGGTGGAGGAGAGAGAGGGAAAAAGAATTTGAAATTCAAAACTTAAAAAATGTTTTAAAATTGTTTTAACATGTAATTGGGGAAAAAAATTAAATACATATTTTTTAAATCCAACTGCTCTGGAGAGCAATACAGAATTATGTCCAAAGGGCTATAAAACTGCATACATTTGGATCCAATAATACCACTACTAGGTCTATATCCCAAAGAGATCATAAAAAAAGAGGAAAGGGTCCACACATATAAAAATATTTATAGCAACTCTTTTTATGGTGGCAAGAAATTGGAAATTGAGGGGATCCCCATCAACTACAGAATAGCTGAACAAGTTGTAGTCATGAATGTAATGGAATACTATTATCCTATAAGTAATGATGAGCAGAAAGATTTCAGAAAAGCCTAGAAAGACTAACATGTACTAATGCTGAGTGAAGTAAACAGAAGCAGAACATTGCACACAGTAATAGCAATTTTATACAAAGATCAACTTTGATAGACTTAGTTCTTCTCAGCAATGCAGTGATCCAAGACAATTTCAAGGCACTCATGATGGAAAATGCTATCCGCATCCAGAAAAAGAACAATGGAGTCTGAATGTAGATCAAAGTATATTATTTTCACTTTGAATTTTTTTTGTTTTTTCTTTCTCATGATTTTCCCCTTTTGTTCTGATTCTTCTTTCATAACATGACTAATGATGTGGAAATATGTTTAGCATGATTGTACACATATAACCTATATCAGATTGCTTGCTGTCTTGGGGAGAGGGAAAGAGAAGGGAAAGGAGAAAAATTTGGAAATCAAAATCTTACAAAAATGAACGTTGAAAAACTATCTTTACAATTGATAAATGGTCAATGGATATCAATAGACAATTTTCAGATGAAGCAATTAAAGCCATTTCTACTCTGAAAATTTCTACTCTACTATAAAAAAATGCTCTAAATCAATATTGATTAGAGAAATGCAAATTAAGACAACTTTTCACACATCTCAGATTGGCTAAGATGACAGGAAAACATTGGAGGGGATTTGGGGAAAATGGGACACTAATACATTGCTGGTGGAGTTGTGAACTGATCTAACCATTCTGGAGAGCAATTTGAAATTATGTCCAAAGGGCTCTAAAATTGTGTATATCCTTTGATCTATCCTGGGGCTGTATCCCAAAAAGATCATAAAAAAGGGAAAGGGACCCACATGTGCAAAAATGTTTGTGGCAGCCCTTTTTGTAGTGGCAAGAAACTGGAAATTGAAAGGATGCCCATCAGTTGGAGAATGGCTGAATAAGGTGTGATATATGAATGTTATGGAATATTATTGTTCTGTAAGAAACGACCAGCAGGATGATTTCAGAGAGGCCTGGAGAGACTTACATGAACTGATGCTGAGTGAAGTGAGAAGAACCAGGAGATCATTGTACACGGCAACAACAAAATTGTGTTATGATCAATCCTGATGATCATGGCTCTTTTCAACAATGAAATGAGGTGAATTCCAATAGACTTGTGGTGGAGAGAGCCATCTGTATCCAGAGAGAAGACTATGGGAACTGAATGTGGATCACAACAAAGTATTTTCACCTTTTTTGCTGTTGTTGTTGTCAGCTTGTTTGTTTTTCTTTCTCATTTTTCCCCTTTTGAGATGATTTTTCTTGTGCAGCATGAGGAATATGGAAATATGTTTAGAAGAAATGCATATTTAGAACAATTGCAACATTGGAATATTTGCTATCTAGGGGAGGGGATTGGAGAAGAGAGAGGGAGAAAAATTTGGAACACAAGGATAGATGTTGAAAACTATCTTTGCACGCATTTTGAAAAATAAAAATCTATTATTTATTTTTAAAAGGAAACTATCTTTACATATAACTGAAAAAAATGCCATTAAATTTCAAAAAAAAAAAAGATGGGGGTTAGAGGATAGCGTTTAGCCTGGGGAAAAGGAAACTTGTATGTGACTGTCAACTTCAAGTATCTAAAGGGCTGTCCCATGGAAGAGGGATGGCTGACACGTGTTCTTCTTAGTCCCAGAGGGCCAAGCAGGAACAATGAATGGAAGTTACAGGCAGGAAGATTTCCTACCAGTGTAGGAGAAAAATACTTAATAATCTGATGCTTCCCTAACTAATTGAGCTCTAAGAAAATGAAACAAAAAGCCTTATGAATTAATAAGCTCCCTATCCTTGGAGGTGTTCAAGCAAAAGTTGTATAGTCACATGTCAGAGATGCTGTACTTGCTCAGAGTAACAATTTTACCAATTTACTTAAGAAAAGATATCCAACAGCCATTCTGGAGAACAATTTGGAGCTATGCTCAAAAAGTTATCAAACTGTGCATACCCTTTGACCCAGCAGCATTTCTATTGGGCTTATATCCCAAAGAAATCATAAAGAAAGGAAAAGGCCCCACATGTGCAAGAATGTTTGTGGCAGCCCTTTTTGTAGTGGCTAGAAACTGGAAATTGAATAGATGCCCTTCAATTGGAGAATGGCTGAATAAATTATGGTATATGAATATTATGGAATATTATTGTTCTGTAAGAAATGACCAGCAAGATGATTTCAGAGAGGCCTGGAGAGACTTACATGAACTGATGCTGAGTGAAATGAGCAGAACCAGGAGATCATTATACACGGCAACAACAGTACTATATGACGATCAATTCTGATGGACATGGCTCTCTTCAACAATGAAATGTTTCAAACCACCTCCAATTGTTCACTGAAGAAAGCCATATACACCCAGAGAGAGGGATGCGAAATGTGGACCACAACATAACATTCTCATACTCCTTGATTGATGTTTGCTTACATTGTGTTTCCTTTATCTGATATATCGTTCGTGTAGATAAGATTTTTCCTGCACACCAATGATAAGTTTGGAAATATGTATACATATATTCGATTTGCCAATATTTTAACATAATTAACATGAAGTGGATATCCTGCCATCTAGGGGAGGGGTGGGGAGTTGGGGGAAAAATTTGTAACGGAAAGCTATGTAAGGGTTATTGTTGAAGAATTACCCACACATATGTTATGCAAATAAAATAAAAATTAAAAAAAAAGAAAAAAAAAGAAAAGATATCCATATGCAGACTCTTAGAATTTCTGATACAGACAGAAATCAAGTCCAGCCTCCCATCTGAAAAAGAAGTACCTTCTATGGAACCCCTGAAAATTTTGCTTGAAAAACTCCATCAATGGGGAGCTCATCATCCACTAAGGCAAAGACATTCTATTTTTTTTTTAATTTTAGTAATAGTTTTTTTTTAGTACACAGCAACAGCAAGGTTGTGCAATGATCATTTATGAAAGACTTGGTTCTTTTCAACGGTTCAGTGATCCAAGACAATCCCAATAAACTTTGGATAGAAAACGCCATCTGCTTCCAAAGAAAGAATTATGGAGAATAAATGTAAATCAACACATGCTATGTTCACTTTTTTTTCCTTTTTCTTCTGTTGTTTTTTCTCTTGTGATTTTTCCCTTTTGTTCTGATTTTTCTTTCCCAACATAATTCATCAAGAAATGTGCATTTTTTTTAATCGATGTACATGTTTAAACTGAAAAATAAGGAAAACAATAAAAATTGTTTTTTATTTTCAAAATACATGCAAAGGTAGTTTTCAACATTCACCCTTGCAAAACCTTGTGTTCCAGATTTTTCTCCTTCCCTTTCCCTTATTCCCTCCCCTAGTCAGCAAGTTTAACAAGATATTTCCACATTTATTTCCACATAATTGAGACTCCCCCAAATGGAATCCAGCCTAATTGCCAAGAGTTTGGTCCCTATCCCCATCAGAAGTTAGTAGGGTTAGAGATCCCAAGCCTGTGGGTATCAATGCTCAGATCACCCAGTACTAAGGGAGAAAGGCAGGAACACGGGTGGAATCTTGCCACATAAGGGGAGGGAGCTCGAAGAGGCGGAGACTTTGGAATCCATTCATTCATTCATCAAGCATTTATTCAATACCTGTGTTATGCAAAGCTCTTATCGAGTATTGGAGATTTAAAGACAAACACAAACAGTCCCTGCCTCTGAAAGCTTATACTCTCCTAAAGGAAAACAACTCCTACATAGAAAATGTGATATAAATAGACACAGTCAATTTAAAGCAACTGGGGAGGGGAGGAATACTAGCAACTGAATATCTTTTCTTTTGTGACCAGTTGGGTATTTTCCTTATTTTTTTAAGTGTGGCCTGGTGGAGGTCTTATATATATCAGTCTCCCCATCTGTAAAATGGGGGACAGAGGATGACCAGAAAGTTCCTAATATGTCTTTATCTCTAAATCTATGATCCTGTGATCCCTCTTCCCTTCCTTCCTCCTTACCTTCCTTCCTTCCTTCTTTCTTTCCTTCCTTCCTTCCTTCCTTCCTTCCTTCCTTATTTTTTCAAGTGTGACCTGGTGGAGGTCTTATATATATCAGTTTCCCCATTTGTAAAATGGGGGAGGAAGGATGACCAGAAGGTCCCTGATATGCCTTTTATCTCTAAATCTATGATCCTATGATCTTATGAAAGAATATCTGTAAAGTGCTTAGCAAAGTCCCTGGAACATATTAGGGACTTAAAAAATGTTTGTTCCCTCTTTGCTTAGATACCCAAGGGGCTCCCATCAATTGTAGTACTGAGAAACGATCAGCCAAGAGTTGATACCTCAGGATCATTGTTTCCACCCAGATTCACACCATTTCTCGTCAGGGTCTTAATTGAGAATTTGTTGTTCAGTCATGTTGACTCTTCACGACCCCTTTTGGGGGTTTCTTGACAAAGATGCTGCAGTGGTTGGCCATTTCCTTCTCCAGCTCATTTTTATAGATGAGGAAACTGAGGCAGGCAGAGTTAAGTGATTGTCCAGGGTGACATAACTAAATGTCTGAGGTTAGATTTGAACTCAGGAAAAGGAGCCTTCTGCTGTCCACTATACCACCTGGCTGGCCCAAGTAGAAGGTTAGTCTAATTTAGTTCAATCCAAAGCACATTTACTAAGCACCACTGCCACAAGACACTGTGCTAGGTGCTAGGGATTCAAAGTCAAAACAGCAATGGCCTCCTCTCTAATTTTAGCCCTTCCACAGCCTGGACTGGTGGAGCCCAGGGCCTCGGGCGACCTCAGAGCTGGAGATTCTCAGAAACCGGGGAGGCAGACATAATCAAAGCGTGAGTCACAAGAGGAAACAAAATTCACCGTCAATAGGCAGCCTCTTCCAGGGCTTCCTGTACCAGGAGGAACCAGTCCAGGACTTGGTAACATCAGGGTATGTCCTGGGCAAGGGGGCTGTGGGAGCCAGAGATAAGTATGGGCCCAGACAGGTGCCCACGCTGCTAAAAGCTCCATTCCCAGGGCCCTAGAGGGGGTGGGGGGGTGGGGAGGGTGGATTGGGTCTGGCTGAACATGGAAGATAAGTACCTATGTGAGGTGACGGGCAAGAGCCAGGTTTGGGGAATTGGAAACCAAAGAGTCATTGGAGCAGGCTATGGGACAGGCCCTTCTGGGCCAGGATCCGGGCTGCCCAGCATTGGAATCAGAGCACAGCTGGGCTGGAGCAGTGCTAACCTGCCAGCCAACATGGGCATCTTCCCCACAGTCTCCCTTTCCCAGTATGGTCTTCTTTCCTTACTGTTTATTTTTGAAATGCCTCTCTCTGTCTCTCTGTATATCTCTGTCTCTCTGTCTCTTTCAGTGTTTCTTTCTGTCTCTATCTCTCTCTCTTTCTGTCTCTGTCTCTCCTTCTGTATTTCTGTCTCTCTCTGTGTCTCTGTTTCTGTCTCTTTCTTCGTCTTTCTGTCTCTCTTTTCTCTCACTGTGTATCGCAGTCTCTCTATATCTCTCTCTCTTTTTCTCTGTCTCTGTATCTCTGTCTCTCTGTGTTTCTATTTCTTTATCTCGTCTCTCTGTATGTCTCTGTCTCTCTCTCTGTCTCTCTGTCTCTCTCTCACACACACACACACATACACACACACATCCCACCCTACCAACACATACATGCCCATGCACACATTCACACTTAGAAGGAACAAAGAATTTTTTTTCTCCTCTAGGACTGCTTTTTGAGCTGACATTAATGACACATCCCAGGCTGAAGCAAAACTCCCAGTCATTAACTCACTTCCCCTTGTCAGTCCCATTGTGCAATTAATTGCCTATCTCTATGGAGTCACCAAACAAGTTTCTCCATCTTCCACTGACTCAGTGTGTTTCAAAGGCTGCCACATGTGTGTACAGGTTCAGAGAATTTCATCAGAGAAATACCAGGGCACCTGAGACTAAGTCCTCCCCAACTCAGGTCGGCTCACTTTTTTTTTAAGTCCTTCTAAATGCCTCATTTTCTGACACAAGGCATTTGATAGATGGATCAGGACTGAATCACTCTATAAGAGCTACAGCAATTAACAGCAGGACTGCAGAATGCCAATTTGCTCTCATTCTCATTATTGTTAAGGATCCGAGATTTCATCCATGTGCTCAAGCAGGAGGCGCTGAAGTTTATTGAATAAGGATGTATAAAAGAATTCACAGTCAGACCTGTGATGGGAGAAGATAACAAATAACTAGTGTTTCTATAATGGTCTAAGCAGTCATTTTCAGTCCCCATTTGGGGTTTTCTTGATAAAGATACTGGAAGTGGTTTGCCATTTCCTTCTTCAGCTCATTTTACAGATGAGGAAACTGGAGGGGAAAGAGTAAATCAGGAAGAACTGAGTGTAATCTTAGGCAAGTCATTTAACCTCACTTTGTTTGCCTCAGTTTCCTCATCTGTAAAATGGGATTAATAATAGCACCTACTATTGCAAGGGTTGGGGTATTTAGGTGTCACCAGGAATTGAGTTCGAACCTGGCCCTAGACACCAACTCTGGGTAAGTCACTGAATTATGCAAACGGGTTTGGTGACTTGTCCAGAGTCAAATAGTTGGTGTCTAAAGCTGGGTTTGAACTGAAGAAAGGAGACCCTTGAATGGAGAGAACAATCTGTCTGCTGCTGACTTCTCTGGATAGTGTGAAGATTAATGATGATGATGAAAGAGCTTTAGGCAACTTGATGACTTTCCCTCTTTTGGAGACTCACTTTATTGATCTTAGTTCAAATACCTTGATGTAGCTCAGATCTCCAGAAATCAAATGATCCAGCCACAAGGACCATCTCCAGTCACCTTGATCTATATCTCGCCATTGGGACCAGATGGCTCCAGAGGAGAAAATGAGGCTGGTGACTTTGCATAGTTTTTCCTCACTTAAACCCAAATGACCTTCCTGATAACCATGATCCTCTTCAAAAACAAAGAACAAAGATCCAGTCACTCCAGTACTGGAAATTACAACTTTGTGCCACCATTTTATTTTTCTTTATTTTTGATAACAATCCCAATTGTACTGATTGTTTATATATATATATATATATATATATATATATATATACACACACACACATACATACACACGCACATGCACACACGTACATGCACGCACGCGCGCGCACACACACACACACACACACACACACACACACACATATTGCTAAGGCAATTGGAATTAAGTGAGTTGCCCAGGGTCACACAGCTAGGGAATGTTAAGTGTCTGAGACCAGATTTGAATTCAGGTCCTCCTGACTTCAGGGCTGGTGTTCTATCCACTGCACTACCTAGCTGCCCCTATTATCTTCATTTTAAAGTTGAAGACACTGACTCTCAAAAAGGTGAAATTCCTTGGTGGTGGATTAGTGGCAATTTATAAGTGTGAGAGGTGCGAGACAAATCCAAAGCTTCTAGAATCCAAATCTAATATTTTTCCCACTCAAAAATTATTATTTAATTACTCTATTGAAACATTAAGTCAATGACAAAAGACAGTCCTATTTATCTTTTGAATTGGAATTTTGAAGTCCTAGTGAAAAAAATGGAAATTATGAGGGGAAATTGAAATATTATATAGCTACTGGCTGATTAGAATTACAGAATCAAAACATTTAGTTGGAAAGGAACTTAGAAATCATTTCCCACTCATTTTACATGTGAAAAAACTGAATACCCAAGAGAAAGAGGAAGTTACTTACTTGAAGCCCCACAATGGTTTCTAGAGAATCTGAAAATAGACCCCAAGCCTCTTTATTGCCCAGTCTTGTATTTTTCCCTTAACCACTGTCCACCCTGGGATAAATACACAGAAGCCATTTGAGATATAGTCTTTCTAAGTGGAAGTTTATCCATGGCTTTCTCTTTTTAGTCATTTGACAAGAATTTATTGAATAATAACTGTATGTGTAGCGTTTGAGCTAGGAAATATAAGAATAAAAAGGAGATGTAATTAAATCAATTCAACAAACATATTAACCTCCCTCATTTCTCCAGTTCAGTGATTGGCTCAGTCTTCATTCCGGCATTGATGTCACCTGGACATTTTCCTAATTCATCAGTTTTTTCAATTCCCATGACCTATCCCACATCACTCAACATCAGCCACTTACTGTCACTCAACATCAATCACTTACAGCATTAATATCTCCTACTTCATCACCTCACAACTTGACCAACCCCATGATGTTGAATTCTGCAGCCTCCATTCTAATCACAATCTTTTCTTCTTTTACTGTCTGCCTTGTTCGCCCCAAATTTGTCCTGTGACAGGCAGTATGACAGAGTAGTTAGAATATTGGATTTGGAATCAGGAAGCCTGGGTTGAAATCCTCCTTCACACTCTTACTACTATGAGCCTAAAGGAATCATCTTTTTTTTGTGAGCCCCAGTTTTCCCCTCTGTAGAATGAGAGGGTTGATCTTGATTATCTCTGGGGCTCCTTCCAGGACTAAATCTATGATTCTTCATCAGAACCATACCTCTATTCTTACTATCTTTACCTGATAATCCATTCCCAACATCCTGTCCCAATCTTGTTTCCCTCCCTTCCCAATCTTGACCCAATAGTTGACCAGTTCAATAATACATAGGTCTCCACCCTTACATCCATTGACCCTTTATTCTGCCATTATTCTTATCCTATATTTGAGGACTCTCAAGTTCTCAGCCTTGCTTTACTTACCCATTGCCAACCTTCCCAGGTATTCCCCTAGTGCTGTGGAATGCCTTTGGTGGATGTGACCTAAACGTGAGGACTATGTCCATCGCAAACTGGGCTTTCTCTACTTCATCCCTTCATTCTTCACCAATTGACTTTATCTCTAACTTTTCTTATAATGAATCTTCTATCTTTTCTTCTCTCCTCAAACCTGCAATACCACCCCAACTATTAGACTGTGGGATTCCAAGATTGTTTTTGCCTTTTTTTGTAACCCATGAACTTAGCACACAATTTGGTACCTAAGTACTTAGTAAATCCATGTCAACTGGGTGACTTTATCAATAGATTACTTCATTTCCTAATTTTATTTTTACTTCTTATTCAATTTTATTTTCAGTTACAAAATTTCTACCTCCCCATCCATTAACAGGGCAAGAAATAGAATAGCCATTACACATATGAAGTCATGCAAAATATATTTCTGCATTAGCCATATTCAAAAAAAAAACAAAAAAGAAGAAATAAAATATGCTTTAATCTGCATTCTAAGTTCATAAAGTTCTCTATCTAACTTCCTAATTTGCTGGGGGGAATGAGGTTAGCTATCATCACCTCCTTCATTACTCCTGCTTCCACACCTCAAAACCACTTTATACATCTTCATCCACCCTCTTCTCCTCTTCTCCAGTCTTGCAAGAAGAAATAAACCTTTCTTTCCTAAGGCTGAACCTTCTACTTATGCTATTGATTCCATTTCCTCTAGTCTCCTCTGGAACCTTATCTCACTGATCATTTCCTCTCCCTCTCTTTCTGTCTGTCTCTCCTTCCCTCCCTCCCTTCCTCCATCCCTCTGTGTCTCTCTTTCTCTCTCTCTCTCTCTCTCTCTCTCTCTCTCTCTCTCTCTCTCTCTGTTTCTCCACTTCCCTCCCTATCTTTCTCCTAAGCAAAAAAAAATTTAAAACCTTCCTACTGGACCCTGCCATCCCCTCAAACTATTGCTCCCTCTCTCCATCCATTACTGCATTTCTAAAAAGAATCACTTACATTTGCTGCCTCCCCTCCTCACCACCCACTTACTTCTCAAGCCCTCAGCACTGTACTGAAACTGTCGCCAAGGTTACCAGCAACTTCTCCATTGCTAAATCCTGTGGTCTTTTCTCCTCCTTGACCTTTCTGGAGCTTTAAATACTGCAAATTGTCCCACCCTCCACCTCACTTCCCAAATGCCCTCTCTTCCACTGGTTTCCCAAGCAGCAATCTCTCTTACCCATTTAATTAGCCTTTTGCTGGATCATCATCCATCTCCCATCTACTAAATGTAGGGGTCTCTTAAGGACACCTGCTCTTCTCTTTCTACATTCTCATTCCTAAATATTCTCTGGGTTATCCTTGCAATGCTTTTCTCTGCAGGCTGCCTCTATTCATCTCAAATGTCTCCTCCTCTGTGAAGCCCTCTTTGAATCAATTTTGACCTTACATTCAATAATCATATCTAAAACAGATGATTCCTAAATTCTTATTTACAGCCATAATCACTCCCCTGTTTTCCAATCCAACTGCCTAGATGACTTCATGTTTTTCACCCTCAATATGTCCGCAACTAAATTCATCATCAAAGACCCCTAAAACTATCCCCCTCAAAATGACTTTATTTGGTGGTTTTTATTTCTTTTTCTTATTTTGCTGAGGCAATTAGGGTTAAGTGACTTGCCCAGGATCACACAGCTAGGAAGTATTGAGTATCTGAGGACAGATTTGAACTCAGGTCCTCCTGACTTCAGGGACAGTGCTTTCTAGTTGCCCCAATGGCTTTATTTCTGTTGAAAACACCCCCATCCTCCCAGTCACCCAGGTTCAAATTCCCAGTTTTCTTTGACTCCTTCCTTTCCCTCACCTCCATATCTGAGCTACTACTTCCACAGCTTATCTCAAAGTCTCTCCATTCACATGGCCCCAGCTCTAGTTTTGCTCCTTCTGACTGTTTATCTGGCCCATCACAGGCTCCTTCTCATTAGCCTCCCTACTTCCAGGATCTCCTTTCTCCAATAGCCCTGACCAGGTCACTCCCTTGCAACATTCAGCAGCAACCTATTCCCTCTAAGATAATCAACTGACCAAAAAGTACCTAATTACTTAGGTGCTTTGCCTAAAGTGTGTTCTCATCAGGGCAGCACCAGGGTTGACGGCAATCACTCCACTCCACTCCAGACAAGTATTAATTGTGCCAGATGTTGTGCTGAATTTTAGAGATACAAAGACAAAAGCTTAACATTCCCTGTGCTCAGCAACACTTAAATTTCTCCAAATCTGGCTCCAATCTTTAACTTTTCCATTCTTAGCTTATGTGATTCCATTTCGTACACTCTATGTGACTGACAAACTGGTCCACTTGTTATTCCCTGACCCAACATACCATCTCCAACTTCAATAACATACACACAAATTCACATTAGCTGCCCTCCCTGCCTAGAATGTACTCCCTTCTCATCTCTGACTTAGCATCCTCAGCCTCCTTAAAGAAATAGCTCAAGCAGCAGTTGGGTGGTACATGGATAGAGTACCAGAGCACATGCATTCAAATCCAGCCTCAGACACTTACTAGCTATGTGACCCTGGGCAAGTCACTTAACCCTGTTTGCCTCAGTTTCTCCATCTGTAAAATGAATTGGAGAGGGAAACAGCAAACTTCTCCAGTATCTTTGCCAAGAAAACCCCAAAGAGGGTCACAAAGAAGCGAACATGACTGAAAAACAACTAAATAGTAACAACAAATACTGGTTGACTGATTGTAGCCTTTGGTAGAAAATAAACTCTTTGGTGATTCAGACTAGTTCCAATAGTCTTGTGATGAAGAAGAACCCAGAGAGAGGAAAATGGGAACTGAATGTGGACCACAACATAGTAGTTCACTTTTTGTTGTTATTTACTTGCATTTTATTTTCTTTCTCATTTTTTTTCCTTTTCTTTTTGAGTTTTCTTGTGAAGCATGATATTTGTGGAAATATAGAGAGGAATTGCACATGTTTATTGGATCACTTACCGACTTGGGGTGGGGGGAGGAGGAAGGGAAAAAATTAGAACACTAGGTTTTGAATATTGAAAATTATCCATGCATATATTTTGAAAATAAAAAGCTATAATAAAAAAAGAAAGAAAATAAGCTCTTTAAGGTTAAAGGTATTTCCTTTTGCCTCTGTATTCCCAGATTTAGCCCAGGGGCTGGCATACGATGGCTAATAAGTATTTTTTAATTTAATTAATTTCAACAAACACTTATTAATAGCCTAGTAGGTACCAGATACTGCACCAAGCAGCTCTAGGGAAACTTCAAGTTTTCACTACACACAACAATGGTGTCAAAAACACAGTCCACCACTCCAAGGGAAGCCCAAACCAGATGAGCATATAACTGGGAAATATTTAACACAGCAAATAAAAATACAATAAAACACAGATAACAGTACACCTTAAAGCTAAGTCAATATACAACCTGGATATAGATCAGTAGCCCCCATTCCTATTTGACTTTGACACTTACGAGTATGCAACATATGGCCTCTGCAAACTAGTTAGAAAGATAAGCTACTCTATCCGCTTGCTTTGGTCCTTTGTAGGAAATGAACTCAATCTTGGGGGTCCTCTGTCCCCCAATGCAGATGACAATCACTTCACATGTTCTGATCCTGGGCAGCTGGGGTCTGCCTTTTTCTATCACTCTACCCAGCACAGTTAATACCTTCCTCTAATTCTGAGAATTTAGCAGCTCTGAGCTTTAAAGATCTTGAGAGAGTGAACATTTCTCCTCTAATAGGTAAGAATCAAAAGGTGGGATACACACCTGACCAGGGTGATGTAAAGGTTCCCCCCAACCCTGGTTTCAACAGAAGGAAAAAAGCAAAGAAGAAAAATTGTTTGTTTCAATACTCCACTAAGACCTGAAGTCACTGGTCTTTTAGATTCCCAGAACTGACATAACTAGATGCAGTGTAAACTGTGATTCATTCTCTTAAAGGTTAAAAGATTTTAACTAAAAAAAATTAACTAAAGAGTTTTAAAGTTAGTTTTAACTAATTCAACTCTGGAAAATCTCCAAGGTTAGAAATCATCAGGTTCAATCCAGTCCTTTTTTTAAAAAAATTTTTCTTGTAATCAAAATACTCTTTTTATCTGTTTATTTTTTCAGAAGCAACTATTTGCTTAATTACAGACACACAAATTACAGCATTTTACAAATGCTCTTTTGACATGCATTTACTTTGTTACAAAAGCAAGATGCTTGCAGTAATACTTTTTATACACCATCATATTATAAAAAATGGTTAAAATCATACAAAATGAGCATTTCTAAAAACATGGGTAAATTCTTTATGAAATGGAACCAGTTGAACAAATGCTAAGGATGGGCAGGCTGATTATTCAATTTTATAATTCAATTTTTCTATTTTGGTATATATTGCATTTTCTGATTCCAACTGCTGTTCTGACCAATGAATCTTTATACATGTTTTTTACACATCAAATCAGACTTTCATACAGTACATGCTTTAATCCAGCCCTTCTACAAAGAAGTAACTTCTTTGTAGAAGCTTTTTCAGAAAAAGCTCAGTTATTTCATGCAGAATCAAAAATTACTCTATACAGTAGTGATGTCAAAGCCACAGTCCACCATTCCAAGCAGGGCCTGAGCCACATGCATGTGTAACTAGGAAATATTTAACAAAGACAATCAAAATACAATAAAATGCAGATAATATTACACTTAAAAACTGTCAATATACAAACTGCAGGGATGCTTTTGACACCTCATCCAATGCTTTTCCTCACTAAAAGGCCATTATTATTTAATTAAGCAAATATTAAGGGACTCTAATTTTTTTTAGCTTTTTATCTAATTGGGGACTGTGGTTCCTAAGGTCAGAAGAGGAATTCTACTTCCCACTAATAGTAGCACCATTGCTGCCCACCCCTCTTGGGTCAGGAGCTTCTGGTTCAGCCCTTTATCTTTACACATGACTAGTATTTGTCCTGGCTCAAGAAAGACCTGCTGAACTGAGTCAAATTTATCTTTAACTGTTTGACTAATTGTTTGAGCAGCTAATCTGGGTAGACACAGAAAATGTCCTAACCAAACTTGGTAGAGTTAAGCAAGTAATTAGAGGATTTCATTCCAAGGTGCTTCAAAACGCAGAAGCAGCAAAACACCAAGTAGTAGCAGAAGCTAGAAATGGGCCAGAAATCCAGAAGACCGTGGACGATAAATAAACATTCAGTGTAAGCCCAAGGTTAGCTTCTACTTACCTTGGCAGGAAAAAAATCAAGGTTGAATTAAATAAGGCTTGAAAGCAGTTGAAATTTAGCCAAGCAGACACAATATTGTACCTGGACATTCATAATTATTTTTAAAAGCTCTAAATCATGATTTGAATGTGTTATATCTTATTAGTCATTGGAAATAGGATGATACAAATGCTATTAAAGAATTATATTTATATAAATATTAAAAAGTATAACCATTAATACTTATAAATAATTTTATAAAGAACATTGTAACTGTATTTAAATGTAAAACTGTAATAAAGATACAAATGTTTAAAAGTCACAGCTGGCAGGATTTATGCTAAAAGTGCTGAAACTTATCCATATAGGTAAATGATCAATCAACAGTGTTTGTTTATTAAACAATGTGCTTAGCATTGGAGATATGAAGACACAAATGAAGCAGATCCTGCCTTCGAGAAGCTTGCATGTGTCTGCATGTGTGCACTGTGTATATACTGGAGGTATGAAAACAAAATGAAACAGACCCTGCCTTCAAGAAGCTTGTGTTCTAGCATGAGAAACAACATGTACACATCTAAGTGAATGGATAGATAGAGATGTAGACATATATGTATATCTATCTATCCATTCACTATTCTATCTATTCCATCTATGTGTAGATATATATGTGTGTGCACATATATACATGCTTATATACATACATGTGTGTTTGTACATGCATGTGTCTTGTGTTGCTTATATATCTGTGTCCATGTATGTCTGCTGTGTGTGCATGTGTGACTATGTATATATGCATGTGTTTATGTCTATGTGTACATGTGCATATACATGCATTTATGTGTGTCTGTATGTTTACATGAATATGTCTATATGTGTACCCATACATATATGTCTGTATATATACATTCTTGTGTGTCTATGTGTAGATACATGCATTTATATATGTCTCTGTATATACATGCATTTATATGTGTCTATATGTATACATAAATATATGTCTATGTGTGTACACATACATATATGTTTGTATATATACATTCTTGTGTGTCTGTGTATGTACATGCATTTATATATGTCTATATGTATACATAAATATATATATGTCTATATGTGTACACATACACATATGTTTGTATATATACATTCTTATGTGTCTATGTATATATACATACATTTATACATGTCTATTTGCATATACATGCATTTACATATGTCTATGTGTATATCCATGCATTTATATGTCTATATGTATACAGAAATATGTCTATATGTGTAGACATACATACATGTCTATATATACATATTCTTATGTGTCTGTGTGCATATACATACATTTATATATGTCTGTGTGTGTACACATACATATATGTCTGTGTATATATATTCTTATGTGTCTATGTGTATATGCATACATTTATATATACATCCATATATATTTATATATACATACATATATACATGAATTTACATGTGTCTATATGTATATATAAATATATGTCTATATGTGTACACATGCATATATGTCTTTATATATACATTCTTGTGTGTCTTTGTGTATATACATGCATTTATATATGTCTATATGTATACACAAATATGTCTATATGTGTACACATAAATATATGTCTGTGTATATATATATATTCTTATGTGTCTGTATATGCATACATTTATATATGTCTATGTGTATACATAAATATATAAGTCTATGTGTGTATACACACATATATATCTCTATATATGCATTCTTCTGTGTCTGTGTGTCTATAATACATTTATATATGTCTATATGTGTATACATACATATATATCTGTATATATACATTCTTATGTGTCGGTGTATATACACATGCATATATGTGTGTGTGTTCAGAAGCATGAAGATGAGAGCCGAAAGGTTGTATGGGAAGAACAATCAGGAGGCCAATATGGCCAGACTGTAGAATGTGTGAAAGGGAAATAAATGATATCTAATAAGCCTGGAAGGATGGGCTGGCTCCTAATTGTGAGAGACTTTCAGTGCCACCCAGAAGAATTTGTGTTGGATCCTGGAGATGCTAGGAAGTGACTAGAGCTTCTTCACTAGAGCTGTGCTAGGTCAGAGCTGAGCTTTAGAAATATGGCAGCTGCATCCAGGATGCATTAATGAGAGGAGACACTGACTTTAAGCAGGCAGACTAATGAGGAAGCTTTTGTCCTAGTCCTGATGAGAGACGTGAGGACCTACCCACATTAGGGAAAGTCTACATTGTAAGAACCATTAAAGCAGTGTCTTAATTATCTTTGCATCTCCCTAGTGCCT
Organism: Myrmecobius fasciatus; assembly: GCA_023553655.1. Taxonomy (NCBI): domain Eukaryota; kingdom Metazoa; phylum Chordata; class Mammalia; order Dasyuromorphia; family Myrmecobiidae; genus Myrmecobius; species Myrmecobius fasciatus. Next base: position 242,487 of record JAJPUD010001670.1, on the reverse strand, counting down.
AGCCTGGTACCCCAAGGCACTGTCGTTCCCCGGGTAACCGTTAACTTGAATTATAGGCAAAGGAACCCAGGAGAAAATAACCACCACCCACAGAGCTGTCTTTGCAAACCTAAATCTTAAAATGATCACAAACGTCACAGCAATGTGTACACTCATAGAATCTTAGAATCTGGAGGTCATTGGAGCCAAATCCTTGATGCAGACGGACATCCACTCTATAGTGGAAAGAAACAGGGAAATGGGATTTTTTTAATGGTCCTATTATGTCATCCATTTAGGAAGCCCCCATTGAGAAGGTAGCTTTTACCTGTTCAGTTCAAAATGGGCTCTAAAATTTATAAGTCCTAAAGAATCGCCTAAAAGGGGGAGAGAGACATTACATGATTTGTCCAGGGTCATATAACTAATAGTCAGTGGTGTCAAACCATACTATAAAAGAAGCATCAAATACTCAGCTGTAATAGTCCACATGCTGCCCACAACACTAATCCCCAGTGCCACTGGAATCAGATATTTAACAAAATAAACAAAAATACAATAAATGATAGATGATGCTAATATGGGGGGGCAGCTAATGGAGCAAAGTGAATAGAGCACTGAACCCAGAATCAGGAAAACTCATTGTCCTGAGTTTAGATCTGGCCTCAGACACTTATTAGCTATGTGATCCTGTAGAAGTCATTTAATTCTGTTTGCCTCAGTTTCCTCACCTGTGAATTGAGCTAAAGAAGGAAATGAAAAATCATTCCAATATCTTTGCCAAAGAAACCCCAACTGAAATCTAATATTTATTCAAAACCACTGCTCAAGAGCCTTATTTCCTGCTGATTTTCTTCAACCTAGACAGAATTATATATGTGACATCCAAGAAGGACAAAAAGGTTTTTATTTAAAATAGATCATGTTTTCCCAAACTACCTCCTTCAAGTACAAAAGTGTTTGTCTGGCATCCAAAGCCCTTTATAATCTAGTCCCTTCTTAATTTTCCAGTCTTTTTAATACCTTAACTATCCTCCAAATGCTTTTCAACCCAAGAAATTAGCTTCCCTGCTACTCCTTAGTTAAGACACTATCTCTTGGTTCTGGGAATTTTCTCCCATACCCTAGTGTTCTTTCACCTCATCTCGACCTACTTACTAACTTCCTTGGCTCTCTTTAAGTCCCAGTTGAAATCCTGTCTTGTACAAAAAGTCTTTCCTAACTCCTCTGAATTCTAGTGTGTTCTCTCTCTTAATTACTTCCTATTCATTCCATTTTTTTTGGACACATCTGTTTTCCCCTCACTAGACTGCGAGCTCCTCAAAGGTAGGAACTATCCTTTGTCTTTTTTTATATCCCCAGTGTTTAGCACATTGCCTGATATTTAGTGGGTGCTTAATAAATGTTTATTGACTGACTGACTGACTGACTGAATCTCCCCCCCTCTAGGAAGAAAGATGTGCTTTCCCTCACCATTCCCTCTAGACACAGGAAGAGAGAAAGAACCTCATAGACAGAAAGTTGAGAGAAGTGAGAACATGATCCATAAGTACTCAATAAGCCAAGTCAAGCCAGAGGTTCCAATAAAACCAAATCCAAGATTTTAAAACATGGAGTTTGTAGCCCCACTCTAAAGGTGGGAAAGTCATCATCCCAGAGTCAGAAGTATGCATTATGGAATGGAGCAGCAGGCTCATTGACCTGGGATTGGTTTTTGCCTTTCTTTTTACTGAACAATACAGTACCTAGCACAGAACAGCTTCTGAATCATTCTTGTTGACTTACAAGCATCCCCATTTTTATTCTTTTTCAATTCTAAATCCCTTTCCCCAATCCTCTGTAATGCAGGCTACGTTCTTACCAGCCTATCCCAGGATTCTTTCGCTCATCCATCCTAAACCAAGAGATTCTCTTGCCCTTCAGCTAATCCCAGTCCTCTCTCCCAAGGATCAAAGAAAAATTGTCTTTGTTAAAGAACCACCAGGAAGAAGTTGCCAGTCCACAGCAATAAATAACCCAAAATCTGTCATTTATGCAGCACATTGCAAAACTAAAAAGGTCAGCCAAACTACTTTTCTTCCATGTTTCAGAAGCAGAAGCCTTCATCAACCAGTACTGTCCAATTCTTATTTCTGAAAGCAATAAGCTGTTAAAAATGGTTTCCTTAGCTGAACTTTGTCTGGGATGAATAGACTTGGAAAGGTCTTACAGAGGAGAGAATTCCAATAATAATTAACAAGGGAGATGACCTGAGCATTCACCCATCAGAGACTGAATCTTGATGCAAAAAGGAATTTATTTTAAATAACAGATAACTTTCAGTTACCATTTATAATGGCCTAACTTACAATTCTTTTTTTTAATTAAAGCTTTTTATTTGCATAACATATGTATGGGTAGTTCCTCAACATTGATCCTTACAAAGCTTTCCATTACAAATTTTCCCCCTGGTCCTCTCCCCTCCCCTAGATGGCAGGAAGTCCACTACATGTTAATTATATTAAAATACTTGACAAGTGGAATATATGTATGCATATTTCCATACTTATCTTGCTGTGCAAGAACAATCGTATCTACATGAACAAAAAATATCTGAGAAAGGAAACCCAATGCAAGTAAACATCGATAGAGACCATGAAAATATTATGTTGTGGTCCACATTTCATATCCCTCTCTCTGGGTGTATATGGCTTTCTTCAGTGAACAATTGGAATTAGTTTGAGACATTTCATTGTTGAAGAGAGCCATGTCCATCAGAATTGATCATCATATAATATTGTTCTAACTTACAATTCTAAAATCAAAATAAATGCTATAGGTCCCTAGAATCTATAGGCCAGAGTACTGTCTCTTTCTTCATTGCTTCATTCTTAGAAAAATATCTAGCAGTTTCCACTGATAATAGCAGAACCTAGAGGTAATTTTTGTTATTATAGATGTCCCCCTCTTTCAGTCCCTCTCCAAAGCCCAACTGAGACTAGCCGAGCTCTCCAAAGTTTACTGTCTCATGGACACAAAGTCTTTTTCAACTGTTGAGTGTCCCACTAAATGAAGCAAGCCTCCAGAGAGCTACAAAAACCCACACAATAGAATTAGGAGGCTAGAATCCCTTCTTCCTGTCCAATCTACTGGTCTCAGCTTCCTTCAGTTCATCAACAAGCATTTATTAAAGACCAGACCCTAAAGATACAAAGAAAATTATCAAATAGACCCAGTTCTCAGGAAGGTCACATTTTATCCAGAAAGACAACCTATATATGTATACATAGATACAAAATACATACAAACCAGACACAAGTTAATTTTGAATGGGAAGGAATTAACAGATGATGGGACTAAGAAGGACTTCTTAAAGAACATAGGATTTGAGCTGAATCCTGAAGGAAGCTGAGAATTCCAAGAGGAGATGAGAGAGAATTCCAGGTATAAGGATACCTCTAGACAAAAGCCTAGAGGTGGGAAATGAAGTGCTGTATGTGAGAAAGAGCAAATAGATTAATATGATTAGACTGCCCTTAATATGATTAGAAGGGAAATAATGGATAAAAAGGCCCCTCGAGAGGGGTAGGAAAAGCCCAGGAGGTAAAGAACTTTAAATGCCAAACTGAGGAGTTTATATTTAATCTTAGAAGTAATCAGTTAATCAGTGGAGTTTAATAAATAGGAAGGCTGACCTAGTCAGATCTGCTCCTTAGAAAAACCCTCTTGGAAGACATGTGGAAAGATAGATCAGAATCAAAGGAGGCTTAAAACAGTGAGACCAGTTCGGTTATTGAAATGTCCAAGTGGCAGGTGATTAGGATGTGAATGACAGTGGTAGCCATGGGAGTAGATCCATGAAAGAGATATCACAGAAATAGAAATGACAAGATAGTCAAAGATTGATTGTCAGACGAGGGACAAAATATCATGGCCATAGATCTGAGTAACTGGAAGGCCAGTGGTGTCTTCAATAGGGAAATTTGAAAGAGAAATAGGTTTGGAAGGGAGGAGATAATAAATTCTATTTTAGACATGTTGAATCTGAGATGCCTATCTTCTTGCTACCAAACTCCTTGCAAAAGAATTTCAAGGCTGATATGCTTAAATTAACATTTAATAAAATGTAAAACCAAATTTGGTTGGAAATGTCCAAAAGGCAGTTGTTAATTCAAGTAAGTTAGGAAAGAGACCAGAGTTGGATGTATAAAACTGAGTAATCTGCAACAAAACAATAATTGAACACATTTGATGAAGTCACAAAGTAAGAGAGTTCACAAAGAAAAGAAAAATTAGCCATTTGATAGAACCTTGGATGACATGAACCAGCAAGGAAGATTTTAAAAGGAATACTCAGATGAGTAGGAAAACAACCAAGAGAGAAAACTGTCCAAAAAAAAAAAAAAAAAACCCTGAGAGGAGAAAGTATTTCAGAGATCAATTGTTTCAAATGTAGCAGAGAGGACAAGAAAGATGAAAATTAAGATGAAACCATTAGATTTGAGAATTAGAAGATTATTTGATAAATTTATTTTTTGGAAAATGTTCATATTTTTTCAAGTACATGTAAAAATGATTTTAAAAAACATTTTTAAAATTTCGAGTTCCAGATTCTTTCCCTCTTTTCCCCACTCTCCTCCCTCTTTGAGAAGGCAATTTGATGTACAATTATGCAAAATATATTTCCATATTACCCATGGTGTAAAAGAAAACACAAATAAAAAAACCAAGGAAAATAAAGTGAGAACATATGCTTCAATATGTATTTAGAATCCACCACTTCTTTTACTAGAAGAGGATAGCAGTTTTCATCATGAATCCTTTAGAACTATCTTGGATCATTGTATATCAGGGCTAGCTAAGTCATTCACAGCTGATCATCACTCAATGTTACTATTACTGTGTTCAATGTTCTCTGGTTCTTTGTATCCCCAGCACTTAGCACAATGCCTGTCATGTAGTAGCTCTTAATAAATGCTCATTGACTTGACCAAGCAGTCAACATCTTATTGTTGAAGACTGAGTATTTAACTTCTGTGCAATTATCACCTGTTCATGTGTGGATTCTCTCAGGTACCGAATCCCCACTTTCCTGAGCACTGGTCCCTCTGAATCCTTTCCTCCCCAATGCTAAAGAACTCCAGGGTTTAGCTGTCTTATATCCTCCCTTGCTTTTCCACAGCTGGTCTAGTAAATATTCAGTTGAGCTCATTGCCTCTAAAAAGCTTGCTCAAAGTTTTTCCAAGCTAGTGAATCAGTAGCAATTTTTCACATTGGTCCTCATCTAAAATGGCATAAAGCTGGTGGTGACTTAATTGACTGAGTTATCAATAGAAAAGAAGAGAGTGGGGACGGAGGGAGAGGGAAGGAGAAAGGGGGAAAGGAGGGAAGGAGGGAAGGGGAGGAGAAGAAGGAAAGGAGGGGGAGAAGGGGAGGGAGGGAAGGAAGGAGAGAGAGGGAGAGGAAGAGAGGGAGAAAGGGAAGGAGGGAGAGAGAGGGAGGGGAGGAGAGGGATGAAGGAAAGGAGGGAGAGAGAGGGAGGAAAAGATGGGTGAGGGGAGGGAGAGAGGGAGGGAGGAAAGGAGAGATGAGGGGGAGGGAGAAAGGAAGGGAGGGGATGGAGGGGGAGAGGGGGACAGAGGGAGGGAGAGGGAAGGAGGGAGGGGGTAGAGGGGGAGAAGGAAAGAGGGAGGGAGGAAGGGAGGAAGGGAGGGAGAGAGGTAAGAAGGGAGGGAGGGAGGAAGAAGGAGGAGAGGGGGAAAGAAGGAGGGAAGGAGGGAAGGGGAGAGAGAGGGGAGGGAAAGGATATGATAAGGGAGGGAGGGAGCACCATCCCAGCTGATCAGATGATCAGCAGACAGAATGGCACAAATCATCCATCCAGGACTCACCAAAGAACATATTTCCAAATAGGAGAAACAACAAGGTCACAGCCATTACTATTTCTGGAAGGTAAAATCAGGTGAACATAAAATGTGACAGAAATATTGATCCCGTGGAGCTCTGGAGAGTGTGCTACATGACACCCTGTAAGTAATGGAGAAGCCAAGTGACTGGGAGCCCTCTGTCATGGCAGGCGTCAGAGCCCAGCCAACTGGTTCAACTGGATTTACTCAGCCAACAGCCTGCAGAGGGGATCTGGGCCCAGGCTAAGCAAAACCCACCGACCCACGACAGTTGGAGTTTGACTCCCAAGTTCACCAATCTCATGGCTCCTGCTGCCCGAGTACAGGGGATGCAGGGGAACTCAGGTGTCAAGTCAAAGGACATGAACTCACCTGAATATAAGTCTAAGCCAAGTCAGCCACTGCATGATATGGAGCAGGTAAAAGACAGCCAAACAGGAAAGATGAAAGAGTAGATAAGGGCCAAAAACAACCAGAGCCAGCATCTCAGAGAATCTGAAGACATAATTGAGTAGTGAGCCTGAAAGCCAGACTGGAGAAGGTTAAGAAAAGTATGAGAGGAGAGGAAGTCTAGGCAAGCTGCCAAAAAAATTATATAAAATAGATTTATTCATTAAATAATATTAATTTTAAATAAAAATTATATATATATATATTACATATAATGTATGTATTATATGTAATATATAATATATAACTATATATTATGTATAATATAGATAACTATATTATATATAATATAGATAACTATATATAGTATATATACAACTATATATGTTGTATATAATATAGAAAACTATATATATTATATATAGCTATATATTATAAATAACATAGATAACTACATATCTTATATATAATATAGATTATCTATGTTATACATAATATAGATAACTATATATAACTTTTATGTATTTATATAAATATTCAATATAAGTAATATATTTATATAATTATTATAGTAGCTTGCATTTGTAGAGCACTTTGGAAAGCATTTCATAACTTCATAATACAAATTATTTCATTTGTTCCCCAGGACAATGTTTGCATAGGTAAGGAAAATGAGGCTCATTAAGTTCATGACCACACAGCTAGTAAGTGAAGCTCTTCCTGACTCTCGATCTTTCAATGAAACTATTCCACAATTCCCCCTGCCATGCTCACTGGCACAACACTGGGATCTCCAGTGTCACATCAATGGATAGAAGCACTGGCAAGTCCCACAAAGCTTGAAAAGGTTTCAAGTATGGGACTGATAATTGACTAGATGTCTGTCATTAGAGAACTAATCTCTCCATAAGTGCCAAGAATCCGAACATCAGAAAATTGGCTGCAAGGTGATAACTACATATCTTATACATACTATAGATAATTATATATAACTTTTATGTATTTATATAAATATACAATATATTTATAATTGCTTATATAAATATAGAATATAATTATATTGTATACATATACAATATATACAATACACAATATATATTATGTAATATACATTGTGCTGCCGTTTGAATGGTGTGTAACAATACCTCAAGTTGTTCTTTTCCCCAGGAGCAACTACTGTAGGTTTAAGGTGGTCTTCTTCTAAAATTATAGCTCACAAGCCCTCACCAGTACATTTATTTACCTTTAAAAGTCAGCAAAAGAAAGCATCTCAATCCAAAGGCTTTCCTGAAACGCCATTGTACAATAATAACAAAACAATCCCTCCCTAAGCCAGGGGGACACTCTCCCACAGATATATCCAGGGTGGTGGGGAAAGTGGGCACACACACAGATAAGACCTAAAAAGAAAGAATGGAAGTGACCAAGGCAATCCACATGCCCCCACTTTGTCCCTCATGCTGTTCTCAGGTTGTTCATCTTGGCTCCCTGGGTCTCTCTGTATTAGTAATTCAATTCCCAAATCCAGAACAGGCTCTCTTCTTGACTCAGAGCGCACACGTCTCCTGAGCTCTCTCCTTCCTTTTTTTTACTCTTTAAAAAATGTATTTCTTTTTAAAGGATCCTTCCAAGCATGTGGGGTCAGCCAATGGCTAATTACTTTCAAATTTCATCAAGTTGGAAAAACTTCATTATCTGTTAGTAACCCTTACCTTCCATATAGTAGTCTGTAGACTTGAGGGTAAAGCAATTGATCGAGCATATTAACATTATAATCTTGAGCCAATAACTTCTCCTATCTTGGCCTCAGTTTACTTCTCTGTAGAATGGGGGTAGCCTCTAAGAATTTCTTCCAAATCTAAATTTTTAAACTTATGAACTCAGAAAATTAAAATAACCCTTCTCTGCCTCCCAACTCTGTTGAGGAGTGTGTGTGGGGGGGGGGAAGAGAGAGAGAGAGAGAGAGAGAGAGAGAGAGAGAGAGAGAGAGAGAGAGAGAGAGAGAGAAGAAGAATACATGGATAACATGTTAATTTGAGGTTGTAAATATTTCAATGAAAAACAAGTTGGAGGCTGACCTAAAAGTCCAGCTCCTTATGCACCACCTTATGCAAGTTTTGTCACCCTTTCTGATTTTCTCAGGCTCTATACTGCCTCGTAGTTGTTTATCTGCATTGAGAGAGGGAGATTCCTTACCAAGATTTTGATACAGTGATAAAATCATAGGTGGCTAGGTGGCACAGTGGATAGAGCATCAGGCTGGCAGTCAGAAAAATTCATTTTCCTGAGCTCAAATGTGGCCCCAGACATTTAGTAGCTGTGTGATGCTGGTCAAGTCACTTAACCCTGATTGCTTCAATTTTCCCATATTTTTACATATGAGCTGGAGAAGGAAATGGCAAACCACCCCACTTTGGCAAGAAACCCCCAAATGGGATTGCAAAGATTTGGACATGACTGAAAAATGATTCAATAATGTAGATCCAATCTCTCTGCCACCAAAAAGTAGTTGAATGCTCATAAAATAAGACAACAGTTACAGAATCATAAAGTTAGAGGTAGGTATCACTTCAGTACCCAGCTAGTCCAATCCCTGGTTTAATTGGCTCAAAGAAATTGGACTTCTTTTTGTAGTGAGCTTTCTTTTTGTACAGCAATTTGGAACTATGCCCAAAGAGCATACCCTTTGACCCAGCAGTGTTTCTACTGGGCTTATATCCCAAAGAGATCTTAAAGGAGGGAAAGGGACCCACATGTGCAAAAATGTTTGTGGCAGCCCTTTTTGTAGTGGCTAGAAACTGGAAACTGAAGGGATGCCCATCAGTTGGAGAATGGCTGAATAAATTATGGTATATGAACGTTATGGAATATTATTGTTCTGTGAGAAACGACCAGCAGGATGATTTCAGAGAAGCTTGGAAAGACTTGCATGAACTACTACTGAGTGAAATTAGCAGAACCAGAAGATCATTATACACGGCAAAAACAAAACTATATGATGATCAATCTTGATAAATGTGGCTCTCTTCAACAATGGGGTGATTCAGATCAGTTCCAATGATCTTGTGATGAAAAAAGCCATATATACCCAGAGAGAGGCCTATGGGAACTGAGTGTGGACCACAACATAGCATTCTCACTCTTTTTGTTGTGGTTTGCTTGAATTTTATTTTCTTTCACATTTTTTTCCTTTTTGATCTGATTTTTCTTGTGCAGCAAGATAATTGTATAAATATATATGCATGTATTGGATTTAATAAATATATTTTACCATGTTTAATATATATTGGACTGCCTGCCATCCAGGAGAGGGAGTAGGGGGAAGGAAGGGAAAATTGGGGACACAAGGTTTTGCGGGGGTCAATGTTGAAAAATTATCCATGCATATTTTTTGAAAGTAAAAAGCTATAATTAAAAAAAAAGAAAGAAATTGGGCTTGTCCAAGGTCACACAGGTAACACCTGAATGAAGATCTTCTTGCTTCAGATTCAGCCCGCTTCCCACACTGGTTTCTGTCTTTCTTTTGGGAATCCCCAATGGGTGAGGTAGAGAGGAAGAGGAAGAAGGACACAATGACCTCTGTAATGGGGAGGAGGACTTTTGGAAAAAGCTGACTAATGATGCCAGAATATAGAAATATAGTTTAACCAAGGGGGAAACTAAGAAGTTCATAAGTAATATATTATGGGTTCAAAGATGGTTGAAGCTAGTGGGGAAATAAGTAAGATTACTGAAAGATTACTTGAGTCAGACAGGAAGGGCTTTGGAAAAGTGACAGCCAAAAAACCTTTTAGAGAGCAAGCAGGAGGGGGGAAAGGGAATAAAAACAAGAACATAGCTGGGGAAAATAGAGCCCAAGTTGTGCCAAAGGAAATCATAGAAACTGACTCCTAAATCCTCACCAGAAAACTGATAAGGTGTTGAATGTCCAGGAAGGGGGTGTGGAGGGAAGCTAGTCAGAGACTTTCCACAGATGCCAGAACAGCTGTTCTGGCTTCAAGCCAAAGGTGGGGATTGCACCTGGGACCCAGAGAGGAAAAAAACTTCTCCAGGGACCTACAGGGCTGAGAAAGTGAGCTTGGCCCAGGCGTGGAACTGGGAGGAGCACAATCCACAAAGAAAAAACAGTGACTCCAAGAGTCTGGGCCAGCAGAGGAAAAACAGGGGTGATAATGAGAATACTTGGATGGGAAATAGCCAATGCTTTCAACCCCAAGCTCTCCCAGATTCAGAGGGAAAAATAATTTACCTGAACTGTATGTTATTTGCACCAGAATGCAGTTTAATAATGAAAAGGGCTGCCTCATGATGATTTGGAGGCAGGAAGATATGAGTTCAAATTCTGTCCCTGACACTTAATAACTGTATGACTACGAGGAAGTCATTTCATCTCCATGAGCCTCAGTTTCCTCATCTGTAAAATGAAGTTTATAATACCTACATCATCTAGCTCACAGGATTTTGGCCATATAAACACATAGCAATATTAAACTATAATATTTAAATGCCAGTTGTTATTGTTATGGTCATTATTTTAGCAAATTTCCTGATGGTCTTTTAGAGTTATCTTTTTTATAGATGGCCATCTATATAGAATTCTTGTATGAGGCAATAACTTAAACTCGATAATCTTTGAGGTCTCTGTTAGCTCTGTCAACAAAGCTTCAATTCTATTTTATTTGTCCATCCTTATACATCTAATGTTAAAAAAAACAATATATATGAATCCAAACTCAAAAGGGATATAGATTAGGGAACAATTATTTCTTAGGATTCCTTTAAATAGCTCTCTCTCCAGCTGTATTTTAAATAGGATTTGATTTTAAAAATATAAACATATTTAACTAGAACTTTTTTTTAACCTACAACTTTTGTTTGTTTACAAACAACAGACCTGAGAATAAATTACTCTAATTCACATTTGGTTTGTAAAATCTTCATAAGGGACTGTATTCATGTATTCATTCATTCAGCACATTCAGTCTTCTAAGATTACATAAACAACCAACAGTTATATTGTCGCCTTCAGATTTGCAAAACACTTTAAATAGATTATCCTGTTTGATTCTTACATTTTTATTATTATCTCCATTTTATGGATGAGGAAACTGGAGCTGAGAGAGGCTAAGTCACTTGTCTAGAGTATGAGTATGAGTAAAATTAGAAACCATGTCTTCTGGATTCTAAAACCAGGCCTTCATGTTAATGTGAATATTCCCTCCACTGAAGAGGCTGTAACAGAGGTCACACCTCTATTTGACTTAGAAGATGAGCTTTGGGAGGGACTATGGCTAAAAAGAAAAAAAAAGTATACTTTCCTGAGCACAATTTGATGAAATATAGATCTATTCTCAGACAAAAAACACTCAGCCCATGGCTAGGATATTATTCAAAGTCTTTCCAATTGGGTAGGGCTTCCTAGAATAGCCTTTGAGCAAATAAGGTCACCCCTATAGCCCCAATAAGGCATCAAGGGAGGATTTTAGTGGAGGAATTACTCTAGTAATAATTAAAATAGCAAATATCACTATGACCTAAAGCAATCAAATCTGAACTACAACATGACAATTTACATGTTCAAGCCTCTAGAATGTGTATATTTATAGGCCAAAAGTAAAAATCTTTGTTATATCTTTCTCCCTCTACTCTCCTGGCACTGAGAAAAGTGATTAAACTTACTTTGTGGAGGAAAGGAAATGTCTTTTGAGTAAAAAAAAAAAAGAGTTACTCAGCTTGGGAGTTCCTAATTTATTTTGAAAAGAAAACAAGAAAAGAAATCAGTTGATGACTGTGTTGGTCAGAGCTGAGAAACAAGGATTCTGAAACTCAGGTCAAGCAACAGAAACTGTGCCCAGGGGAAGCGGCATGAAAGCAGTTTGTTAAGATAAATTTAGTTGGAAGGAAGAAGAGAACTAGATCTCAGAACACAAAAGCTACATTGGAGGGAAACAGACTCTGTAGTTTTTTCATATTTAAAAGTTTCTCTTGGTTTATTTGCTGGAGTGGGATGATGGGAAAGTGGTACCCTGAATCCTATGGGCAGAGATGCCAGGATACTGTGGAGCTGCCATAGAGAAGATTTCTGCCACAGAAAGTAATGGGTTAAAACCAGACCAAGGCAAAACTTTTCTTAGGAAAGATTGACAGAATAAGGCATCTCCAACCAGTGAATTTTTTTTAATAAAATTTTATTGCAATCAACTGTTTTTACATCAGCTACATTTCCCAGTGTAACCCCTCTCCTCTTCCCTTCCTTTCCAGAGAGCCACCCACTATAACAAAAAGGCTTTCAGCAAAATGAACAAATATATTTAAAAAATATATTAAATGCAGTATTCCATCCCCATAGACTGCCTCTTCTGCAAAGATGATGACACCTAATATCTCTTCTTTATAATTATAATTAAAGTGAATACTCCAACTCCAATTGTCTTCCCATCATACCTCACTGCCTTGGGAATAGTATTGTAAATTCAAATCCAAAGAAGGGGGAGGAGATGGAGACCTGACTGGGAAAATCTGCCTTCAAGGCTCTGTCACTAGTGATGTCACCCAAGCTGAAGGATCTTTTGTAACATATATAAAAATTCCTGGGAACCCATGAATAAGTCATTTGATTTCCCTTGGCTGAGATCCCTACTTGTTAATCAATGTGCTCTGTCTCATGCTGAGCTGACAGTTCAGGTGAATAATTCAGGTTAAAAATTTAAGTCAGAAATTCTAAAGGAGGACAAATTTTCCATTCAATTTTCACTGATTTGATGAAACTGACAAAAGAAATGACAGAGTAATAAACTGGTACAATAAGTCAGCCAGAAATAGAAAGATCTCAGGCAGGACTAGAGTCTCAGCTCGGCTACATTTTTTTTAACTGGTGTCAACCTAAGATTTTTTTTTAAATAATTTTTCCTTTTTATTGATGACATTTGTTTTTTATATTACCTGCATTCCTAAGGAGCTATCTCTTGAAAAGGAAGGAAGGAGGGAAAAAGGGAAGAAAAAGAAAGAAAGAAAGAAAGAAAGAAAGAAAGAAAGAAAGAAAGAAAGAAAGAAAGAAAGAAAGAAAGAAAGAAAGAAAGAAAGAAAGAAAGAAAGAAAGAAAGGATAGAGGGAGGGAGGGAGGGAGGGAGGAAGGAAGGAAGGAAGGAAGGAAGGAAGGAAGGAAGGAAGGAAGGAAGGAAGGAAGGAAGGAAGGAAGGAAAGAAGGAAGGAAGGAAGGAAGGAAGGAAGGAAGGAAGGAAGGAAGGAAGGAAGGAAGGAAGGAAGGAAGGAAGGAAGGAAGGAAAGAAGGAAAGAAGGGAGGAAGAGAGAGAGGAAAGAAAAGAAGGGAGGGAGGAAAGGATGAAAGGAAGGAGAAAAAAAAATTTTTAAGCAGTTAGCAATACTAACCCTTACACCAATTGAATTTGAAAGTAAAGAAGGAAACAAGCATTTATACAGTATCTATCATAACAGAGACACTGTGTTACACACTTTACAATTACTATCTCATTTGATCCTTGTAACAACCCTCAGAGGCAAGTTTTATTATTATTATCCCCATTTTAGTGACTTACCTAGAATCAGACACCTATTAAGTATGTGAGAAACATTTGAGCCCAGTTCTTCCTGATTCCATACTTACTTCTGTACTCCATGGCACCCCTGAGCTTCCTGTATGCAAAGTTCCAGTCATATTCTCTCATCTCTGCCAAGAAAGAAGAGACATTTTCTTGTTTCTTCTTCACATACAAAGTTGATCATTATAATTCTCCAGCATTCAGTTTATATTATTTTGCTAGAGTTTCTTTTTCTGTCTACATTGTTACAGACATCATGTACACTGTATTCCTGATTCTACTTCCTTCACTCCACATCAGGTCATATAAGTCTCCCAGGCTTTTCTGAATTCTTCCCATTCATTATTTCTTACAATAGCATCACATTTTGTATTCCAGGATCTGAGGTAACTATTCCAATCTCCTCTCATAACCACAGGTTGAATCCCCAGAGCAAGGCTGCTGTATACCCCCTCAGGATTCTAGGAGCAGCCTTGAGGCATTGGAAAGGGTGGTTAAACTCACAATACCTAACTTGCGTCCTTCCCTCATTGATAATAGAGCTCCAAATTAGAAATCAGGAAGACAAGTTCAAATCCCATTCTCATACTAGCATGGGCAAATCACATAGCCTTTTCTGCCCCAGTTACCTCATCTGTAAGATGGGGATAATTATAGAATCCCCTTCCCAGGGTTGTTGTAAGAATATGAAATAATATTTGTGAGGCACAAACCTTAAAGCATTAATGCATTAATTCTAGCACCACATATATTATATATATACATGTACATATATGTATATATATATAGGTCATCCAGGCTTAATTAATTTTGAGAAATGTGTGCATATATACATACATATGTATAGATATAAATACATACAAATAAGTTTGTGTGTATGGGATAGGGGGATTTGAGGAATTGACTCAAGCTCCTCCCTTATAATCAGATCTGTATACAACTATTTGTTTAGTGGTTTCCTAATCAAATGATATTTGCTCTGTTGACAATTCTTGACTATCACAAGAAGCTCAGCTCTGTTGCTTCCAAATTGTATGGCTGTAGGCCAAGGAATTATTTAATGTCTCTGAGCCTCAATGTCCTTATCTATAAAATGGGGATTAAATGCTTACTGCTATCTGATGAGGTTGTTGGGACAATCCGATGAAAATAATATGTGTGGTGTACAACATGAATGTAAAATTCATTATCAGTGGAAGTCATTAGACCTGTCACTTCAGAACCAAAACTATCTGAACATTTCAGATATGGGTATATGATTTGGTATTAAGGAATTAATCTCTATACCAAAGGCTTATAGATTATTCAGAAACCTCATAACTAGATATTATGAACAGGATTGATTTTTTAAGAGAATCAGAAGATATTGAACTAGTCAAGCACTGAACAGCAGGACAAAAGAAAAAAATTACTTTTTACTTTATATATATTATATTACATATAAATATATAAAAATAAATGATATGAGTTGCCTGTGCACAATCATTGGCTGGTTGGGACAAAGGTCAAAACTAATACTTGAAAGTAAAAGGAAAGATAACAGGAAGAAATTGTGATAGCCCCAACTCAGTTTATTTAGGCAAGCTGAAAAGGGGGAAATGGCTAAAGATAAAACATTGACAATATGACCAGTCTGTCATATTGCAGCAGTATGACCTTATAAAATAATGAAAACCAGTGTATGTGGAAAAAGCCAGTAGAAAGCTGGGCAGTTCCATTAGATTTGGGATGGAAATTGCCAATCACATCCAGAAAGAGAACTATGGATACTGAATGTGAATTGAAGCATAATGTTTCCATCTTTTTGTTTTTTTTTTTAATTTTAGTCTGATTTTTTCTTACACAACATGACAAATTATTAATATGTTTAAAAGGATAGTACATATTTAACCTATATCAAATTGCTTGCTGTCTTAGGGAGGAGGAAGGTGAGGGAGAGAGAGAAACTTCTGGAATACAAAGTTTTACAAAAATAAATGTTGAAAACTATCTTTAAATGTATTTAGAAAAATAAAATACTATTAAGAAAAGGAAGGAAGGAAGGCCCTGCGTTTTAGTCACTGCAGCACCTAGCTACTCTCTAAGATCAAGTTAGGGAAAGCAGCAAGACCTAGTCAAACTGAGGCACAGGGGAGGGGAAAATCAGCTTTGTAAACAACACAACTTTTAAGGATTGATTTTCTTTTTCTACTTACATTTTTCAATAATTAAGCATTTATTTTCTCTCCCTCCCATCCACCTCTATTGCAAAAACAAAACAAAATGAAAACCTAAAACAAATTTGCATAGCCCAGAAAAACCAATCATGACACTGACAAGGACAAAAAACATGCATCTTATTTTATATGTTAATGCATTAGGTGTCTAGCAGAAGGTGGATAACAGGCTGTATCACTGGTCCTCTGAAATCATGGAAGTCATTCTATTCATCAGACTAATAAAGTTTTAAAAGTTGTTTCATTTACAAAGTTGTTGTTATAAAAACTATTCTCTTAGTTCTGCTCATTTCACTCTGTAACAATTCGATTTGTCAAGTATTTTAACATAATTAACATGTAGTGGACATCCTGCCATCTAGGGGAGGGGAGAGGACTGGGGGTAAAATTTGTAACGGAAAGCTTTGTGAAGATCAATGCTGAGGAACTACCCATACATATGTTATGCAAATAAAAAAAATTTAAATTAAAAAAAACCAATTCCTACAAATCTTTCTAATTTTCTCCACAGTTACTCCCTTCATTTGTTATATAAAATAATAGTATTCCATAATATCATCTGTCCTCAAAATTTTAGCATTATTTGATCAGTTAGCCCCCAGTTGATGGACATCCCCTTAAGTTTCCAGTTCTTTCCTGCCACAGAAAAAAAGCTACTAAATAAATATTTTTACATTTATGATTCCTTTTCCTACTTCTTTGATCTCTTTGGGCCTAGTAGTGGCGGTTCAAGAGGGCTGGCAGTATAGTAACTTTAGGACCATAATTCTTATCTGATTTCCATAATGACTGGACCAATTCACACTTCCACCAAGATTTGCACTTGTGTAATTATTAGTAATTTAGAACATTTTCCCATGCAATTATTGAGAGCTTAGTTATTATTTTCTTCCCTTTGAGAATTATTTTTATATCCTTTGAACATTTACCAATTGGCGAATGGTTCTTATTCTTATAAATTTAAATAACCTCTTTATATACCTTAGAAACAAGGCCTTTACCTCATTTCTCAAATATATTTAGGAAGTCAAATTTTAAAAAATATGAATCATTTCCCAATTGATAAATGGTCAAAGAATATGAATAGGCAGTTTTCAGAAGAAGAAATCAAAGCTATCAATAGTCATATGTAAAATGCTCTAAATTGCTATTGATTAGAAAATGCAAATTAAAACAACTCTGTGGTATCACCTCACACCTATCAGATGATAAATGTTGGAGTGGATGTGAGAAAATAGAAATACTAATGCACTATTGGTGGAGTTGTGAACTGAACCAATCATTCTGAAGAGCAATTTGTAACTATGCTCCAAGGGTTATAAAACTGTACATATCCTTTGGCCTAGCAATAACACTATTAAGTCTATATCCTAAAAAGTTTCCCAAAAAAAGGGGGGGAGAGAAAAGACCTATTTGATGTAGAAATATTTATAGTTCTTTTTGTGGTGGCAAAGAATTGGAATTTGAAAGGGTACCTATCAATTGGACAATAGCTAAACAAGTTGTGGTATATGATTGTGACTGGATACTATTTATTGTACTATGAGAAAGGATGAAAAAATGGTTTCAAAAAAACCTGAGAAGACACACATGAACTGATGCAAATTGAAGTGAGGAAAACCAGGAGACCACTGTACACGGTATCAGCAATATTGTATGACAATCAATTATGAATGATTTAGCTATTTTATTCAGTACAGTAATATAAAACAATTTCAAAGGATTCATGATGAAAAAATGCTACCCATTTCCAGAGAAAAACTGATGGAGTATAAATGCAGATCAAAGCATACTATTTTTCACTATTTTTCCTGATATCCTTTTCATAGTCTATGGTTTCCTTCACAACATGACTAATATGGAAATATGTTTTGCATGATTGCATATGTATAACCTAGATCAAATTGTTTATCATCTCAAGGAGGCACAGTGAGAGGAAGAGAGTTTGAAACTCAGTTTTTTAAAGACAAAATATTAAAAATTGGTTTACATGCAATTGAAGAAAAAATATTATTTTTTAAATTTTTAAATAAATCAGGCCTTTGTCAAATAAACTTGATGCAAAAACTTTCCCCCAGTTAACTGTTTTCTTTATGATTTTAGATATGATGATTTTGTTTGTGAAGAAAAACATTTTTAAAGTTATGTGATCAAATATTTTTATCGTCTGTGATCCTCTCTTATTCCTTGTTTGGATTTGAACTGTTCTTACCCTATCCAGAGATTTGAAAGATTATCCCCCCCCCCATTTTTCTAATTTGTTTATGATGTGACTTTCATCTATTTGGATATTGTCTTGAGAGATGTGATTTACTTTAAAAATACTTCAAACAGAAAAATTCTGAAAAAATGAAAAAGCTGAAGAATATTATTATCCCCCCCCAAAAAAAAACAGGAAAATATCAGTAACTACTGACCCATATGTCTCCCTTCCCATTTCTATAATAGCTTTATGAAATCTGAATACCACTGGGGGGAAAAATGTCACTTAATGCCAAGCTCCAATATGCCTCCTTATAATTTTATTATAACTGTACCCTTGGAATTAAGCAAAATAAGTGTAATTCTTCTTCTGACAGCCTATCAAAAAGCTAAAGACAATTAAACAGAGGGGGGAGAGAGACAGAGAGACAGGGACAGGGACAGAGACAGAGACAGAGACAGACAGACAGACAGAGAAGAGAGAGAGAGACAGAGAGACAGGGACAGGGACAGACAGAGACAGAGACAGACAGAGAAGAGAGAGAGACAGAGAGAAGGGGAGGAGAAAGAGACAAAGAGAGACAGAGAGAGACAGAGAGAGAGACAGAGAGAGAGAGAGAGAGGGAGAGAGAGAGAGAGAGAATGAGAGAGAGAGAGAGGGAGGGAGGGAGGGAAGGAGGGAAAGGGAGAGGAAGAGAAAGAGGGAGGGAGGGAGGGAGGG
>JAJPUD010001670.1:208851-223525 GCA_023553655.1 Myrmecobius fasciatus | reverse complement strand
CCAGCAGAGCTGGGAGCTCGGCCGCTGTTGTCCCCAAGAAGCTGCAGATCGTTCATCTGCTGACTCCGGCAGCCCTGGAGCAGCTCGGGTTTTCTCCTGAGAGCACCCGTCTCCAAGCTTGGGGGATCGGGTTCCCTCTCACTTAAAAAAAAAAAAAAAAAAAAAAATTATGAGCACACCGCTACGAACATGGGCATTTTTACTTTACTTGCATTCATAAAGTATATTCAAATACAGCTGTACAACTTAGAATTGTGGGTATTATAAAACTTACACAGAAATAGATAGTTTAAAAGGAACAGAAAAAAAGAAAATATTATTTGATAAGGAGACTCTAAGCAGAGGAATGATATGAGAGCTTAAGCAAAATCACTTTGGGGCAACTAAGTGGAAAATTGATTAGAGTGGGGGCAGGGCAAGGAAGAAATAAGCATCTATTAAGCACCTACTGTATACCGTCCAATGTGCTAAGCCCTCTACAGATATTATCTTATTTGATCATCACAGCAACTCTAGGAGGTGGGTGCTATTATTATTCTCATTTTACAATTGAAGAAATAGGTCTAGTGACTTGCTCAGTTAGAAACCTCTGAGACAATATTTGAACTCAGATCTTTCTGACTTTTACTATGCCAGCTAGTTGGCTCTAAGGGAAAGATTTCATCCAAGCAGTAGGAGGTCATGAGGGGCTAAACTGGGGTAGTGGCTGGAGAGGAAAAGCATCAGATGTAATGGAGTGTGGGAACTAGGAGAACTCTTATTTGTTTCTGGTGGCATTGCTAGGGACCAGTATTCTCAGGATTTAAAGTCCTTGTAGATACTGCTCATGTTAACTCTCATATTCATGAAATGCAAAGTAATACAGTGGTATCAGTACTTAATCATCCAACCATGTAAAAGTTATCTCAACAAAACTCATCTGACTTATAAAGGAAGCATACCAGAAAATTGGCTGTCTAGTTACAGTCTAAATAAAACAGGAGGAAAAAAAAATACTAGTTTTTCTCCAGTGGATGCCTGCCCTAATAGGACACCCAAGAAGAATCCAGATGGAGCATCTCTAAGTCATTCCCTGAAAATATAGAGGACATCCAAATATACCCCAAATGAAACCTCTACATTGTGGTTGCCTCTCTGGGCTCCCACCACCATCACCTCCAACACCACTCATTACTCAGAGACCTAATCAGTAAATATTTATGAAGCACCTACTACATGACAAGTAATTTATAAGTTCTGGAGATACAAAAAGGAGCAAAAGAGAATCCCTTCCAATTGAACATGTTTAAAATATATAGGATTATTTGGTGTCTGGGGTGGGGGGGTGAGAAGGGAGAGTGGAAGGAAAAAATGGAATAAAAGGTTTTGCAAGGAGTAAATGTTGAAAACTGTCTTTGAATGTGTTTTGGAAAAGGCAAAAGCTATTATTATTTTAATTTTTTAAAGAGACAGAGAGAGCAGGGAGGAGGAGGGAGGGAGGGAGAGAAAGGGAGAGAGGAAAAGAGGGAGAGAGGAAGAGAGAAAGGAAGAGAGGGAAAGAGGGAAGAAAGGAAGGAGAGAGAGGGATGGTGGGAGGAAAGGAGAGAGAGGGATGGTGGGAGGAAAGGAGAGAGGGAGAAATGCAGGGAGGGAGAGGAGACAAGGAAGGAGGGAGGGAGAAAGAGAGAGAGGAAGAGAAGGAGGAAAGGAGGGAGGGAGAGAGAATCCCTTCCCTCAAGAAACTTGAAATCTACAGATGAAATTCCCAGTGGGGCCATGGGTCTCTAATTTCAAGGGTTTCAAGATTACTTTGTAGACTTCCCCAAATTATAGCACATGAGCCTGAGTTGATCAGCTGACCTTTCCTAGTAAACCAATAAATGTAATTGCCTTAAAGCAAAGTATTTTCTAAGATGATATAGTAAGAAAAAAAGCTAAGGAAATCCCATTTTTCTTCTCACATAAACCAGGGACACATTCTCCCACAAATACATGTAGGGTTCATGGGGAAAATGAGCAGAAATTTGGAATACACTAACAATGAAATACAATTAATAATATAATAAAACATATTCACATATGTATATGCATGCATGTGTATATAGGGGAGGGAAGGAAGGAAGGAGAGAGGAAGGGAAGGAGGGAGGGAGGGAGACAGAGAGAGAAACAGAGAGAGAGGGAGAGAGGGAGGGAATGAGGGAGGGGGAGACAGACAGACAGAGAAGGAGAGAGGGAGAGAGGGAGAAAGGGAGAGGGGGGAGGGAGAGAAGGAGGGAGAGAGGGAGAGAGGAGAGAGAGTATGTATAGTATATGTAGTATCTGTATATAATGTGTGTATCTGTGTGTGCACGTGATGCATGCAGACAAAGCAATTCACGACTGTGATCCTGCAGGCTGGCAAGGTCCCTTCTCTCATGGGGTCCTTGCACTGCTCCCCTTGGGCACAGTCTATCTGACTCTGCTTCCCTCTGCAGCTCAAGTGCTGGGTTCCCCCTCCACATTGCTACTCCCTGACTCCCTGTCTCTCAAGCTGTTTGTCAGCTATCTCTGGGGCTTGGCAGGCTTAGATTTCCAAAGGAGACCCAGGATTGGGCCAACGTGAATTCTAATTAAATCAATCTGTTCACATTTTGCAAAGGAATGCAGATTGTATATACTTCTTTATACTAAGTTGGGGGGGGGATAGCTAGATGGTACAGAGGATAGAATGCAAGGCCTGGAGTCAGGAAGAACTGAGTCTAAATATGGTTCAGACACTGAAAGCAGAAGTCTCTGCCTTCAAAGACTATTTCACTTTGTATATGTATCTCAAAGTCTAGCATAGTGGTAGATATTTTTAATAAATGTTTGTTAATTGACTGACTAATATCTACTTTACTTACCTAACAGAGTTCTTAAAACAATCAATGAAAATATAATGAATGAATGAAAAAATATTCATTAAGTACCTACTATGCACCTGGCTCTATGCTAGATCTTAGAGATAGAAATAGAAAATTGAGATAACCCCTGTCCTCAAGGAGCTTACATTCTCGGGGGGAAAACCAATACATACTAGAGGCAGATGCCCACAAAATAAGTTTTGTAATAGTCACAAACCAAGTTTGTTGAGTCACTGAGTGAATCCACACGTGGAGATTGTCATATTCTTTATAAACAGTATAATATATAGTAAATAAATAGAAGTATTAATTTGATGGAGCATTTAGGTAGAACAGTGGATACAGTGCCAAGTCTGGAGTCAGAAAGGCTCATCTTCTTGAATTCAAATCCAGCTTCAGATACTGTGTGACCCTAGGCAAGTCACTTACACCTGTTTGTCTCTGTTTCCCCATCCATAAGATGATCTGGAGAAGGAAAATGGCCAATTGTTGTTATTGTTGAGTTGGAATTTGCCAAGAAAAT
Organism: Myrmecobius fasciatus; assembly: GCA_023553655.1. Taxonomy (NCBI): domain Eukaryota; kingdom Metazoa; phylum Chordata; class Mammalia; order Dasyuromorphia; family Myrmecobiidae; genus Myrmecobius; species Myrmecobius fasciatus. The sequence continues at coordinate 220,141 of JAJPUD010001670.1, read as the reverse complement.
CCTAAATGAGGTTACAAAATGTCCAACACAACTAAAAAATCACTGAACAATTGATTTGATTGCTATTTCCAGCACAAAAAGTTAAAAGTGAGAAGAAGAGATAGGAGAAGGCTTAATTCACTTAACAATCAGGATTGTCCAACTTTAAGCCAGATATAGTAAACCAATAGGGAAAGTTTTATAAATATAAGGCATTTTATAAACAAGTCACTTATTATAATTATTATTAGAACTGATCTTATTGGCCAACTGATAGATAGTTTAGAGTAATACCTATGACAAGGTGGATGACCCATTTTGACATTTTATTTGGAAAAAATTTCAAACCTTACAAAACACCTGGCTCAGCGCAGTAAAGAACTCCACCTGAAAGATTTGTGGAAATGGGTGGATGCCCATGGAAGAAAGGGTGGGGGGGGGGGTTGTCAGGTGAGAGGCAAAGCAGCCCAATGGTTTGAACAAGTCATTCCTGATTTCAAATAAGTGAATTAATACTTCATGCCCCAGGAACTAAGAGAAAGATAATATTTGTAGAAATCCCTGAAAAACCCTAGACACGGCAAAGAAGTTAAAAGATGAGACAGGAGAGATATTTTCCCTTATAAATAATGCCCCATTCAATGGATAGAAACTGTGAAGATCATTATTTCCTTAACCTTCTTCTACCTCAATTTCCTCATCAATAAAATGGTGGTAATAATAATACCTGTAGTATTATTGTTCCATTCTTCACACTTGTGTCCCTAGATTTGAGCATACCTGGCCCCAAATAGTAGCTCCAAGATTCTGTAGCAAGTCCAGCAGCTACATCTCAGGAAAAATTTTTTCCTAGATGGCTTAAACCAGGTTGAGGGTAACCAAGATGTCTAAAATCCATCGGTAAGTTAGGAAGGTATCGACTTCAAGCACGTGAAGACTTCCTCTGAGGAATGGGTGAATTGAAAGATGGAACAATTTGTTCCAAGGGCCACGACTGTGGCTGAAACAGGCACTCTGGGGCACCTAGAACTTGGTCAGACAACAAAGAGCACTAGAAGATCTATATAGCATCTGGGCCATCACCACTTTTGATTTTCATCTAGATCTTCATCTAAACTTTGGGGGGGGGTTGTTTGTTTTTTATTAAAGCTTTTTATTTTCAAAACATATCATGGATAATTTTTGTGTTCCAAATTTCCCTCATCTTCCCCTCACCTCCTCCCCTAGATGGCAAGTAATCTAATATATGCTAAACATGTTATAATATATGTTAAATCCAATATATGCATACATATTTATGTAATTATCTTGATGCACAAGAAAAATCAGATCAAAAAATATAAGAAAGAAAATAAAATTCAAGCAAACAACAACAAAAAGAGTGAAAATACTATGCTGTGATCCATACTTAATCCCCCCAGTCCTTTCTCTGGGTGCAGATGGCTCTCTCCATCACAAGACCGTTGGAACTGTCCTGAATCATCTCATTGTTGAAGAGTCACATCCAGCCGTGATAACTTTGGAAGAGAGAATGAAGCTGACAACTTTGTACAACCCTGTCTCACTCAAATCCAGTTTACAGGAAAAGTCAAGACATTACATGTCATTGAACCAAGTGTACTTAGGAAATACCTGTTGGTTGATTGGGAGGTTGATTAAGCTAAGTGGTATTGTTGATTGGTGGCTGGTCCTAGTGTCAGGAAGAAAAGGCCTCAGATACTTACTAGATATGTGACTCCTGGCAAGTCAGTAAACCTTTGTTTGCCATAGTTTTCTGATATGTAAAATGAGCTTGATAACAGTATCTCTTTCCCTTTTGAGGATCAAATGAGATAATAATTTTAAAATGCTTAGCACAGTGCCTGGCACATAGTAAACACTATATAAATTTTAGCTATTAATATTGATTGATCAAATGAAATAAAAAAGTGTTTTTTCAAACTATAGTCCTATATAAATGTCAATTACTATTTTAATAAGGTTTTGTTTTTCAAACTATAAAGTTCTATATAAATGTCAATTGCTGTTTTAATAATGTTTTATTTTTTTCCAATTGCATGGAAAAATAATTTTTAACTTTTTTTTAACTTTGAGTTATAAATTCTTCCCCTCCCTTCTATCACAAAACAATAATCTGATATAGATTATACATGCAAAATCATGAAAAAATTATTTCCAAATTAGTCTAAAAGTCTGTTACTATTATCACCATTAGGAAGAGACATGATAAGGCACTTTGGGGTAATGGGTCTTAGAGTCAGAAAGTCCTGGAGGGTTTCTTGCCCTGCCTGTCATAATCAGGTCATAATCAATTTTAATTCAATTCAATAAACATTGATTAAGCATTTATTTAGTATGTGTTAGATGCTGTGCTAAAAACTGAGGATACAAAAGAGGCAAAAGCTAATTCCTGCCCTTAAGAAGTTTATAATCTAAGGGGAGAGACAATAAGGGAACAAATCTATACAAAGCAAGCAATACACAGGATAAAAGGGAAATAATTAATAGCAGGAAGGTCCTGGAATGAAGAAGGGTTGAAGAAAGCTTCCTGTAGGAGGTGGGATTGGGATTTAAAGGATGCCTGGGAAGTCGGCAGTCAGAGTGGAGGAGGGAAAGTGTTCCAAGTTTAGGGGAGTCAGTGAAAATGCCCGGAACCAAGAGATAGAAAGTCTGATTTGTGGAGCAGCCAGCAGACCAGAGTTCCTGGAACGTCCCAATGCCTCAAGCGACTTTCTAAAAAGATTATAAATTGCAGACCAGTAGCTAATCTGATGAAACCACAGGTCTAGACTAACACCAAGTATTTATTAATCACCTTCTGTTTACCTGCCACAATGGTAGGCCCTGGGGATACAACAGACAAAAATGAAACAATCTGCCAGTAAGAAGCTTATACTTTCTATACTTTCTGGATCAGGGGTTCCTAACCGGGGATATAAGAACTTTCTAAAAAATATTTTGATAACTTTATTTCAATATGGTTGATGACTTTTATGTTTTACTTTACACATTTAAAAACATTAGTCTGGTGCAACCATAAGCTGCACCAGACTAATAAAAAGAGTTGCATAGGCTTCTCCAGGATGCCCTAAATATCCACAACACACAGAAAGTTTAAGGACCTTTTCTCTAGAAAGTGTCCTTAATTAATACTCATTGGTGCCATCAAAACTAAGTGTCCTACACTATAGGTCAGCTATATTAATCAATATTGTTTTAGACTATTTTAAAAATTTAAAAATAAAAATGATGAGTTGGTAAAACTAGAAAAATATGGAAATACTTAGACTTATAAGGGATGAAGTTATCCACCTTCAGAGAAACAGGACAAGCAAGTGTAGCGCAGTTCCTACATAGATATATATGTGTATGATTATAGATATCTATGTATAGGTGTGTATGTGTGCATATATGTTTTGTGTACATATACATGTGATTTATTTGCCTCTATCTATACTTAATTATAGACTTCTTGGGGAAGGTGGAAAAGAAAGGGGAAAAAAGAAGCAAGTAAAAAAGTACAAAGAACAAAAAAAAAAACCTACAAGGAAGCAAAGAAAAGATGGATACATTGTGAAGTATTTATTATCTGGGCTTTCTTGAAATGGAAATTTATTGTTTCATATTTTGAATTTTATGTTCTGCTGTGCACATGGCAATAAAAAAGGGAATTACCAAAGGAAAACAAAAAACTAAGTAGCCAACATTCTGGTAAAGCCCAATTATTGGGCATGTTCCAGCAGAGATTAAATCCATATTAGCTCATTTGACTAATCCATTGAACCTCACAAGACAAAAATTGCAGTTGACTAACAGTTCTGGCTATGAATATCATATCATGGATCAGGAAGAGGTTTGTCCTAGACAATAATAAAAACTTGCACTGATATACATATGTAATTTTAAGGCTTGCAGAGAACAGTATGTATTATCATTTCATCGGATCTAAATAACCTTTATGATCTCCCTCCAACTCTGAAATTCTGTGATTCTATGAAATTCCAAAGATGTATGCTCTTAACTGAGAGGGTCCTCGTGTATTTAGAGAACTTTTCCTTCTCCCAAAAAAAAAAAGGCCACAACAGAATAAGAATGACAATAATATTAATCATATAAAAAGAGTCAACTTTTTCTTGTGCAGCAAGATAACTGTATAAATATGTATACATATATTGGATTTAACCTATATTTTAGCATATTTAACATGTATTGGACTATCTGCCATCCAGAGGAAAGGGTGGAGGGAAGGAAGGGAAAATTTGGAACAGAAGGTTTTGCAAGGTACAATGTTGAAAAATTACCCATGCATATGTTTTGCAAATAAAAAGCTTTAATTAAAAAAAAAAAAAGAGAGTCAGCTAGGAAGCTCATAAGAGTGGTCATTGGAGAAATTAATTATGCAGTGTTTTTAGTGATCACAGACTTCTCCATGAGACAAAAATCCAAGTTTTTAGCACCTCTATTTTCCCAGCAATGCTATATGGCTACAATTCATGGAATGTCATATAATCTTTGAAGAATTTCAACTGTCACTCACCTAAAGAGCAATGGAGAAATGCATGGTGGGTATGAATGGAATGTCACACATTAGTACTCTCAAAATCATCAAAGTGAGTAGAAAAGGGGATGACTCAGTAATGGAGAGAGCAGAAGGACATGGAGGGCTTTATGCAAGGATACTTACCTCTTAAAGGTCTCCAAAAATACCATACTAGACCATGTTTCCTTGCCCCATGCTGGCAGCTTTCTCCTAAAATGACATCTTGGGGTCACTCTTGGTGACAGTAGTGTTGTCCTGGGATGTATGTCCCCCTATGGACACAATCTTGGGAAATTCCTCAAGCCTATCCCTAGCTAGTTTATATTTATGCCTACCCCTAAGCATAAAGTTCCTACAAATGTATTAAAAGCAGCATCTTTGTGTAGCAAAGAATAGGAAACAGAGTAGATGCCTGACAAATGAAGATTGACTAAATAAACTATGGTGCATAGATGTGATGGAATATCGCCATGCTTTAAGAAATAAAAGACATTATGAATACAGAAAAAATGGAAAGATTTACATGAACTGATGCAAACTAAAGTCAAAAGAGCCAAGAAAGCAACACACACAATGATTGCAACAAAGTAAATGGAAAAACCAACAGCCAGAAATAATTGAAAATGAATATTGTGAAATTATAAAAAAATAAAACTGGCTTCAAAGAAAAAATGAAAAGCTGTTCCCATGTATTACACATCCACTCGTTTGCAGAGGTGGAGGGTCCATGGATGCGGGGTAGAGCACATATTATCAAATGTTTTCAGTGTATCGCTCAGTTTTTCAATTTTTTTCCACTTCTTTCTCTTTATTAAAGAACATTCTTTTGTTAGAAGAAATGGCTCTCTGAAAGAACTAAGAGGAAGGAACAGAGAAGGACATTTAGGTAATAATAAAAAAGGTAAGAATCAAATCTTTTTTAAAAAAATTTTTTAGTTTTAATTTTAAGCTAGAAGGAGGGATTTTAAAAAGTCCAGTTGCTACAATAAGATGATATAACAATAGCTATAGATGTAGATGTAGGTATAGTATTGATATAGACATAAATATAGATATAGATGTAGATGTAGATATAGATATTGGTATAGACATAAATATAGATATAGATTTAGATGTAGGTATAGATATAGATGTAGATGTAGGTATAGATATTGATATAGATATAGATGTAGGTATAGAGATAGAGATAGATAAAGATATAGATGTAGGTATAGAGATAGATATAGATGTAGGTATAGATATTGGTATAGATATAAATATGGATATAGATATAGGTGCAGGAATAGAGGTAGATGTAGATGTAGGTATAGATATTGGTATAGATATAAATATAGATATAGATGTAGGTATAGATATTGGTAAAGATGTAGATATAGATATAGATATACATGCAGGTATAGAGATAGATGTAGGTATAGATATAAATATAGATATAGATGTAGATGTAGATATAGATATTGATAAAAATATAAATATAGATATAGATATACATGCAGGTATAGAGATAGATGTAAATGTAGGTATAGATATTGATAAAGATATAAATATAGATATACATGCAGGTATAGATATAGATATGGATGTAGGTATAGATATTGATATAGATATAGATGCAGGTATAGAGATAGATATAGATATAGATGTAGATGTAGGTAGAGAGATAGATGTAGATTGAGTATAGAGATAGATGTTGAAGTAGATATAGATAGATATAGATGTGATTATAGATATAGCTATAAATGAGGGGTTATATCCATTTGATATCAAAAGGACCCACATTAGCTAGACTCTAACACACTGACTAGGTCCTCTATAAAGAGTTAATGAATGGGAGGACACTAGTAAGATCCACAATGGAGCAGGATGAGAAGGTAAAAATAGGTGGCCATTTTCATGAATCTACAAATCCATCAAAGTTAATCAAGTGAAGCAGAAAAGAGAACTGAGTATATATATCCACAGACACCAGCATGGGTCCATTATATCCAATTTAGCTGCTCTTAGAAATAAGACCGTTAGAAACAGAGAGTCCAGCTTGCTGCCAGTAAACATGGAAACTTTTGCTGAATCAGAGTGAGTTACAGACTTCATGCGCAGTGCCAAAATCAAAGAAGATATGTTTGGATTAAGTCAAGAGTCTTTATCTGCTGCCAAGCCAATCTAACATCCCTTGCCCATGAGATGTCCAGCTAGTGGGATACCTCTGCCCCCTGCAGTGGGCACAGCCAAAGTCAGCAAGGGGGTGAACTGTACAGTCCTTGGTGAACTGCCCACATTCAGTCCCTTGTTCTGTCGATGGGAAATTATGTTTGAATTTGTACAAAATCTAGGTGGCGCAGTGGATAGAGCACCAGCCCTGAAGTCAGGGAGACCTGAGTTCAAATCTGGTTTCAGACACTTAACACTTCCTAGCTGTGTGACCCTGGGCAAGTCACTTAACCCCAATTGCCTCAGCCAAAAAAAAAAAAAAAAAAATCTAAATCAAAGATTAAAGAGAAAGGTGCAGTGTGATTACTTTCAAGTACATAGAGTAATTCCTACTAAATTATTATAAAATACTGCCTAATAAAGATCCTTTGGAAAGTAATTTAATGAATGTAGAGCACTGATTTACAGAAAATTATCTAACCATTCTACTTTCTAATCTGTAAAATGGGTACAGAATCTGTAGTTTCTATTTCATAAGGCTGTAAGTCAATCAGCAAGCATTTGTGACATGTTTAATAATGTGTGCATTTAGAATGTTTGTGGCAGCCCTTTTTGTAGTGGCTAGAAACTGGAAATTGAATAGATGCCCTTCAATTGGAGAATGGCTGAATAAATTATGGTATATGAATATTATGGAATATTATTGTTCTCTAAGAAATGACCAGCAGGATGATTTCAGAGAGGCTTGGAGAGACTTACATGATCTGATGCTGAGTGAAATGAGCAGAACCAGGAGATCATTATACATGGCAACAACAGTACTATATGACGATCAGTTCTGATGGACATGGCTCTCTTCAACAATGAAATGTTTCAAACCACCTCCAATTGTTCACTGAAGAAAGCCATATACACCCAGAGAGAGGGATGTGAAATGTGGACCACAACATAACATTCTCATACTCCTTGATTGATGTTTGCTTACATTGTGTTTCCTTTATCTGATGTATTTTTTGTGTAGATAAGATTTTTCTTGCACAACAATGCTAAGTTTGGAAATATGTATACATATATTCGATTTGCCAATATTTTAACATAATTAACATGTAGTGGATATCCTGCCATCTAGGGGAGGGGTGGGGAGTTGGGGGGAAAAATTTCTAACAGAAAGCTATGTAAGGGTTATTGTTGAAGAATTACTCACACATATGTTATGTAAATAAAATAAAAATTAAATTAAATTAAAAAAATAATGCGTGCATTTAATACAGAAGATATAAAGAAAAATACAGTAGAGGATTCTGGAGAGACGTTGTAGAAGATTGGTAAATTTCAAGCTCTCCCGATTTCCCCCACAAATAGAATAAATTTGCACCTCAGGAGGAACACTTGGGGCGGGAACAAGGGTCCTCCAGGTGCAATACAAGATCTGAAGAAAGATCTCTGACAGGGCATTAAACTGTCTGAAGTGCAAATACCCCCGGGGCTATCTCCTCAGAAACATCAAGTGGGGACCCCTGGGGTGAGCTGGGCGTGGCTAGAACCTCAGCACAGAGACTTTCACCTCCCGGATGGTTTGTGGAGTCTGGATCTGAGTCCAGGAAGACTGAGTGAATCCTGCTGATTGGGTACAGGCCCAGCCATGCTGCTAAGACCTGGCCCTGGGTGAGAAGGAACCAGCACCCAGTGAGGGCACAGGCAGGGGGTAGGGGAGATGCTGGCTGTGGGCAGGAGGGGGAAGCCCTTTGTTTGGGGTTCCCGGTTAGAGTGGCAAGCTGAAGGGTAGCTTAAGGCACCATCCTCCCACCCCACAATTACAGATTTTACATTAATACCTCTTATTAAAGCAAAAATGAGCTGGCAAAGCAGAAAAACCCCACTATTGAAACATACTATGGGAACAGGGAAGACGGGTTCACCTTCAGAGGAGGACACTTTAGTTTAAAAAAAGCTTCTACCCCAAAGAGTAATGTGAAATTGCTCCCTACCCAGAGAGAATTTATAGAACTCAAAAAAGAATTTAAAAATCAAATGAGAGATATTGAAGAAAAACTAAAAAATAAAAATAAAAATAAAAACCATCCAAGAAAAACAAGAAACTTATGGAAAAAAAAAGCTAAGCAGCTAGAAAAGGAAGTACAGAGTCTCAAAGACAAAAATAATTCTTTGAAAATTAGAATTGGGCAAGGGGAAGCCAGTGAAGTTATGAGAGACCAAAAAATAACAAACAGATTATAAAGAATGACAAAATAGAACAGAATGTGAAACATCTTATTTTAAAAAATGACAGATCTGGAGAACAGATCAAGAAGAAAAAATATAAGAATAACTGGACTGCCTAAGTTGTGACCAAAAAAAAAAAAAAAAGAACCTTGACATAATAATGGGAGGTTTAATCCAAGAAAATTGTCCTGGAGTGATAGAACATGAAGGGAAAGTAAAAATAGAAAAAATCCATCCATCACCACCTCAATGAGATCCTTTGTGGAAAACACATAGGAACCTTATTGCCAAATTTCAAAACCTCCAGATCAAAGAAAACATTTTGCAAAAAAACAAGAAAAGAAACCAATTCTAATATGGTGAAGCTATAATTAGAATTGTACGGGGTTTATCAGCAGCCACAATAAAAAAAAAAAACAAAAAACCACAGGTCCTGGAATCATATTTACCAACAATCAAAAGAACTAGGCCTATAGCCAAAAATATATCTAGCAAAATTATCTATAATACTGAATGAGAAAAAATGAACATTCAGTGAACTTGCAAATTTTCAGGACTCTCTATCCACCAAATCCAAACTTAATAGAAAAATTAACATATAAGAGCCAATATCATGGGAAATGTATAGCATATGTTTAAGATTTATATCAACAATAGGGCAGCTCAAAAGTTAGATTGGGGCAGAGTTAAAGTAAAAATAGTAATTATGTCATACAAATGAGATGCAGAGGAAGAAGAGACACAAAGGCATTAGAAGGAGGAGGAGGACTCATAGCTCTGGAAATGCTACCCACATCAGGAATGGGTTCAATAGGCAACATTACATATATACCAAGAAGGGTATAGCACCCTCCAAAATCTAGAAAGAAATAAGAAGGAAAGGAATGAGCAAACAGGGAAGCAAAGGGTGCTGGAAGAATTGGGGGGGGGTTAAGTAATAATAAAGTAAATTAGGAACAGAATTAAAGCAAAGAATCAGCAGGGATAAGAAAGATATGTGTATGTGTGGGAATGTGTGTATGTATATATATACATATACATATACATATATACATATATATACACACACCTGTGTGTATATAAATATATCTTTTCTTAACTATGTAGCCTGCTTGGGAGTGGGGGGGGGATGAAAGGAGAAAAAGAATAAAGTAAATAAGATGTACAGCAGAGAACAAAAGAACAATTTACAAGGAAATTTTAAAAAAAGGATGGACTGATACATACATACATACACACATATATATATATGTGTATATATGACAATGTTCTTGTTTATTTTGTTACATTTTATTTTGTATTCTTTTTCTGTTTTTCTTATTCTTTTTCTTTAAATAAAATAAATTGGGGGGGGAGAAAAACAGTCCCTACTCTGAAGGAAGTAATTTACAAATATGTACAAACAAGAAATATACAGGATAAATTGGAAATAATCAAAAAATGGTACTAGCATTAGGTGGGCCTGGAAAAGGCTTCTTATAGAAGGGACTTGAAGGAAAATAGTGCAGTTGAAGAGGGGATGATGTATTCAATCTCACTGTGAAGATGTTACTACATCTATCCTTTCAGGCTCCTGTATGCCTACTATATGTTATGTGCTAATATTGCAATGTTATAAAGGCATCATTTTAATATATATTATACATATTTTACTTTTACAAATATTATCTTATTTTATCCTTAATAAATTATTTTAGGAAATCAAAAAATGATTTTTTTCATTATATTCTAGGTACGTCTTTGCATAGAGAATAGAGTGCTAGAGTTGGAATCAGAAAAAAATCTAAATTCATATCCTCCCCAAGTTATTAATTAGCTATGTGACTTTGGGCTAGTCAGCTCCATCTCAGTTTCCTCTTCTGTAAAAAGGGGATACTAGTGGCACCTATGATACAATTAATATTTGCTAATCAGTGACTATGTGCCAGACACTGGACTAAGCACTATAATAAATAATATTATTTAATAACAATAATTAATAATAATAAACAATAATTTAAAATATAGTTCTTGCCCTCAAGGAGCCTACAGTCTAATGAAGGAAGACAACACAGAAAAGGAAGCTGCAAAGGAAGGAGGGCACGCCAGAGTTCCCTGAACAAGGACTGGTGGAGTTAAAACCAAGCTAATGGCAGCTAGGATTTTGAATCCTTTCTACAGAAAGATTATGGGAGGAGTTTTTGGCTCTATCATACAGACTTCCAAAGAGTTGGAAGTGATTGAGGATATTAATAAGAGATAAGGTTGGAAGTTGAAGCAATCTCTATGATGATGAGTTTTCTAGTGATTAATTGGGGGAGAAGAGTGAAAGAAGGAACATCGATGATGATGGTGATGATGATCATGATAATGATGATGGTGATGATGATGATGATGGTGATGGTGATGATGATGATGATG
>JAJPUD010001670.1:144266-154206 GCA_023553655.1 Myrmecobius fasciatus | reverse complement strand
AGGAAGGAAAGAATGCAGGAAGGAAGGAGGGAAGGGAAGGAAGGGGAGGAAGGGAAGGAAGGAAGGAAGGAAGGAAGGAAGGAAGGAAGGAAGGAAGGAGGAAGAAAAAGACAGAGAGAGACAGAGAAACAGAAAAACAGAAGAGACAGAGACAGAGATTAAGAATTCTTTTCCAAGTTCATATGGGTAATAAATGCCAGAGCCAAGATAAAAACTAAAAAAGCTAAGATCTTTTGCTTCCAAATTCAGTAATCTTTCCACTGTAATGTTTGCAGTTAAAATAGTGGGGCTTCTTACAAAAAGGAAGAAAACACTTTGAAGCAAAGCAAGTTTAATTTGAAATTTTGGAGGCTATCTTATCCATCATTTCTTCTAGCTCTAAATATACAAACCTGTGAAGTTATAGAGAATTCTTGCATCAAAAAGGGCACTGGTTTAGATTAGCTAGATCCTCTGTATGAACTTTTTTGATAGTGAATTTGTAGGACTTAAGGTCCCTTTCAGCTTTTAACTTCTCTGGTTCTGAGATCTTCTGGACTTATCACCTTTGTGTATAATAGGCTTCTTTCTCCTACTTTGCCAGTCATTCAGGGTGGACACCCTAATAAATGACATTTGGAATAGAGACAGATAAAAATTTTGTGTCAAAGGCAATATTTCAGAATATCATTAGAGCTTTCGTTTTGGGGAGATAGTGGGAGAGGTAGGAAGTGGGGTAAGGAGGGGAAAATATCTTACTAGAGGCAGCTAGGTGACAAAGAGTACTGAACTTGGAAACCAGAACCTGAGTTCAGAATTCCACATCAGAGACTTACTAGCTGTATGACCGAAGCAGTTCACTTAAACTCCTTCAGAGGCAACTAGACGGTTTAGTAGATAGAATGCTTCTAGCCTCAGACAGTTACTAGTTGTACAAACCTAGACAAGGTACTTAACCTCTGTGCATTTCAGTTACCTCAAATCTAAAATGGGGGTAATAACAGCACCTACTTTCCAGGATTGTTGTGAGGATCAAATGAGGTAAATTATAAAAGGATAATCATAGAAGATCAAATTTGCTTTGGTAATAAGGTCACAAATTTAGTACTGAAAAGGATCTTCGAAGTCAGGTGGCTCAATATATTTGTTTTATGATGAAGAAACTGAGCCTTAAAAAATTTAAGGTTCTTGACACTTAGTACTTCCTAGCTGTGTGATATAATATCATTTCATTTATCCTGAAATAGCTTATCCTACTACCTTATTATCACTTGCAACATAGAAAAAAACCATGAACAGAAGTATACATAATCTCTTGATTAATCAAGTCACTTAATCCCAATTGCCTCTGAAAAAAAATAAAATAAATAATAATAATAAAAAAAAACCCTGTAAGGTTCTTATCCAAGGTTTCATGGGATGAAAGCTAAGACCTTCTGGTGTCAAATACACTGTACCCTATAGTTAAAATAGTGGGGCTTCTTGCACTTGAGAAGAATAAACCACATAGAAGTAAAGGGAATTTACTTTTAGGATTTTTTTTGTATTTTCCAGTCATATATAAAATTTTTTAAACATTTATTTAATATTTTTAACATGTAGGTTTTTTTAAAATTTTTAACATTTCTTTAACATTTTAACATTTATTCTTACATTTTTAAAAATTAAATTTGAGTTCCAAATTCTTTCCCTCCCCCTTTCTCTTCTCCCCTCCTTGAGAGGGCAAGCAATTTGATTTAGGAAATTTAATTTTAAAAATTAAGTTTTTACTATTTCTTTCACTAGTAAAGTGTTCTCAAGGTTAGCAACTAGTTGAAGCCAGTAACTATGTTCATATACAGCATTTGGCATTGTGACTGCTCCCCTGTGCAGATGTAGACCTTCCATTGGCAGGTCTTCTTAGAAGTGACTTAGCTCTCATCAACACAATCCTTCCCCAGTTGCTGTATTTCTACTGTATTGATTCAAGCTTGGATTTCCCTTCCCTGTACCCAGGGATGCTGTGAATCACGCCTCTGTTCTACTTGGTACCAACTCGGGAACTCTCAGACACTAGCCATTCAACTCTTCCGACATATTCCAGCACAACTAAAGCTCTCCACTCACACCCCTTCCTTCACTACTTGGGATTGTCTCCTACCTCTACAATGACCAAGATCACCCTTGAAGTTACTTTCTGTCTCCCTGCAGTTGCAGACATATAGTAATGACACTTCTTTCCCACTATCTACAATCTCCTTTTTAAATTTGTGGTTCAACTCTTCCCCGCAACATTCAGTTTAATAAGTGAACTCATTGAAAGTAGGAACTGGTTTTTTGGCCCCTTTTTGTATCCTCTTGTGCTTAGTACATTTTCTAGCGCATGGTAGGTGCTTAATGCTAGTTGACTTGACTAATTAATTATGTGTGTTTGAAAATGTGTCTAAGAATGGTTACGAAGGAACGCCAAAATCTCTAGATGTAATCTCAGCATTAGTAAGAGCCATAATCCTAATTGTTAGAATTTATAAGGATGCTTCACAGATAATATAATATCATTTCATTTATCCTGAAGTAGCTTATCCTATTACTACGTAATCACCTGCAACATAGGAAAAAACCATGGACAGAAGTATACATAATCTCTTGATTAACCAAATATATATGAAAAAAAACAAATATAGGGACAGCTAGGTGGAGCAGTGGATAGAGCACCAGCCCTGAAGTCAGGAGGACCTGAGTTCAAATTTGGTCTCAGACACTTAATACTTCCTAACTGTGTGACCCTGGGCAAGTCACTTAACCTCAATTGCCTCAGCAAAAAGAAAAAAAAACCAAATATATAACCAAAATATACATGAAAAAGACTGAGGCTTAAAGTTAATACACTTTACTCATTCTTAAGAGAATTCTTAAAGGAAATTTGATGCTCTCTGGCCTTTCCACCTGCCACGAACTGAACACAAACATGGACTGTGCTTTATGTATTGTCTCTGCCCTTTAGAATGGAAATCTGTTTTCATTTGTATTAGCATTGCTTAGGCTGGCCCTTGACACATGGGAAGCATTTCATAAATTCTTTTCCATTCCATTCTAAGAGGGCAAGAGGGAACAGCTTCTAGGCAGGGGAGACAGTCTATAGCAAAGGCATAGAGGTGGGAGATGAGTGATAGAATGTTAGGTGTGAGAAACAGGGAAAAAGCCAATTTGGTTGGATAGTAGAATGTACGGTGGGGAATCATGCCAGAATATTACTTCTGTGGCATTACAAGCTAGCAGAGAACACACACAGGATTATAGGATTAGGGTTACCCTGGGACCTTCGAGATCATCTGGTTCTCCCTCTCTTTCCTCCAGTTTTACAGCTGAGAAAGCAGGGAAGCTTAAGGCATTTAAAGTTAGGTTTCAGGACTCCAAATCCTGTATGTTCTTTTCATTTCATGACCTGAGTGTATGCATGTTTTATGATTCAGACTCAAGTCCATCAGAATTTTCATTTTGGTTTTTTGAACTTCTCTGAAGTTTTATCCCAGAGAGATCTCATTTTCTTGAGGTCTCATACTCCTTCTTGTTTGGATTGAAGATTAGACTGAAGACTAATGGACACAGTTTATAGATCTACAGCTGGAAGGGACCACTGGAGTTCAATCCTCTCTTTTTACAGGGGAGGAAACTGAGGTCCAGGTGGATTAAAGTAATAAAAATAGTAAGCATCAGAGGCAGATTAGCATGAGTCTGTGTTCTTCGTCTGCCATACTGCTTAGACAGTCATAAATTTAAAATAACATAGAACCTCAAAAACTATCTAGTCCAGCTGCATCTTTTTATAGATGAAGAAGCTACAGTGCTGAGTGATTTCTTGCTCAAGGTCACACAATTGTTAAGTGGCAGAGCCAGGATTAAAACCTAGATTCCAAAATCAGGATTCTTTTCAGAGAAATCGAGAGGGCTTAATAGTGGAAAAGATCCCACATGTCCCCACTCCCTAACTGAAGCCAGGGAAGACATGGCTCTGTTCACCTTCAGATTTTTTTATTTGTGAAAAATACATGTTGTTGGAAGGTTTGAAAGGAGGTAAAATTGATCATTATATTAAAAAACTCCATGATCACACATGGGGTGCACGTGCTGTGCCTTCTCATCAGAATGCAACTCACTGGCCAGAGAATGAAAAATAATGAGCCTCCCTCACTGATATTAAAGTCCACCCTTTCATTTTTCAATGGTCTCCATTAATTCCTTGTACCTAGTTCACGCCAGCATAGGAGAGGATATTATTACAATTTCAACTATTATTCATTCATTTATTCTATAAATATTTACTGAGCATCTGTCATGGGCAATGGCTCTAGATAAGACAGGAAAGGGAGAAAAATTCTTCATGGGGCTTACAGTCTAGTAGGGGAGAGAAAACAGGCATAGAAACAATAATAGTTCACGTTTAGCACTTACTTTGCAATTGGGATTTCATCCTCACAACAATTCTTTGAGGTAGCTGTTTTTATTATTCCTTCGATTTGTAGCATTTGCCCATTTCTGTGGTCTAAATGTTCTTGGTGGCAATTTAACAATCAGCTCTAAAACCTGTACAAACTGGTAGCAACACACTCCTGGATGGAGCACAAGTAGGAAATAAGCCTGCTAGGATGAAGCCAAGTTGTAAAGGATTCTGATGAGAGGATACAACCAACCGGGAGATTTTTATACACATTTCTTATTTATTGCAGACTCTGGGAGATGATGCTCTCTGAATCTGCTGATTCACACCCCCAAGCAAATCTCTCAGATCCCTGAAAAGTCCGTCAGGAAGTTTGCTGTGCACCTGACAAGAATTCTTCCAACCCCTTCCTAAATAAAGTTAGGCAACAGGGCCTGTGAATGAAAGGGAAAAATCAAGGACATTTTAAAAACTTTTCTCCTCTTAGGATTTTCCATGTTCTTTCCACATATCAGCCCTCCAGGTGCAAATACAGGTGGGTTGGGAGCCTGTAGCCAGTCCACGATGTGGAAGTCGCTACAATTAGCAGCTGAAAACATAAACCTGAGCAAAAGAAAGCAGCCTATGTCCATTGTCTCCCATCCCCTTGCCAAGTGCTGCCCACTGACCTTACATTTCCACAGGGGTTCTTGAGAAAGAACCTTTGCTCCCAGTACAGAGCCCAACTTCCCCTTGACAGAACTGGGCAGGCTAATGGACAAGGTATTGAATGGGGAGCATTTTTCTTCTACATAATCCAACTAAAATGCTCTTTGTATCTTTTATCAAGGAGGATCTCAGTGTCCACCAGCTTACGTCCTCTGCATCCCATAGTCCAGAGATTTTGAACCTGCAGACCACAACGTTAAAAATATTGTGATAACTGCATTTCAACATAAGTAACTTCCTATGTATTTTATGCATTTAAAAACATGATCTTGAGAAAGGGGTCCATAGGTCTCTCCAGACGGCCAAAATGAGGTTCATGATACCAAAAAGGGAAAGAACCCCCAACCTAGCTCCCAGAAGGAGGCTGTGGGAATGCCATGTGCATGAATGAACCAGCCACAGGGACTTTGGGTGATGGTGATGGTGATGATGATAAAGATGGTAATGATGGTGATGACAACATTTACATCGCACTTACTGTGTGTCCTTTACAATAATAATTAACATTTATACAGTACTTTCTCTTACTTATTGTGTACTTTATGCTTTTATCCAAACCATTCAGGACCCTCCTGTTGAAGAGACTGTGTGCCTAACACCTTCTATTGTCCTGCCTGGGGATGGGGATTCTGCCACGCCAGATGTAGAGTATGATAAAAATCTGGTGAGCAGGTACTGTGCTTTCCCTGGGTTCCCCTGTGTGTGCCCGTGTCTGCCCCTGTCTTGTGCTGAGCTAAAGGTTTCAGGGAAGGGATCAGACGGATAGTGGGATTTGTCACAAGTCTGCTCACAGGATTTTGGGGATGGAAGTTGGGTTTTGTTCGCCTTTTTGAAGGGACAGTAGGATAATTAAATGAGATAAATATGGGGTGTTTTTAATCATATTATCCTCTCCCCAAAAGCCCTTTCCCTTCTCCCTTGTGTGCTCTGTACTCTGCTAGCCCCTTAAAGCCTCCTTAAACACTTCCAAAGATCAGGATTTCTGAGGGGTAAGGTGAGGCACTGGGAGAGCCCTGGCTCAGAATCCAGCCCTTCCCTCCAGATTTTAGAAGACAATGTTCATGAGCTTCTGTGGTCCCCAGAGGCTTGTCAGCCTCATGATTAGAGGGCTTCCCTACATATGCCTGGGCCAACAGCTGTCAGGTTCAAAGGAGACCATGAGTCTTTGCAAATCTTAAATCTCCAGAGATGTCACCTTGACGTCTGATTTTTTGCCTGGACATCTGATTTCCTGGGTGGAAGGAGCTCTCCAGCCAAGGCAGAAAAGTCCACTGAAAAGTTAAATCATTTGCAGGGTCATATAGTTAGTTTGGATCAAAGGCAGAACTTGAACTTCTATCTTCTTGACTCCAAGGGACTAAAGAGACAGAGAGAAAATGCCTGCCCTCCAGAGAAAGTTCCTGCTTTTCAGGAGCTGATGAAGGGGGTGGGAGTGGTGGCAAGAAACTCAGATAAATCAGTGTAAGTTATATGCAAAATAATTTCATGGAGAAGAAAACATAGCAATTGGGAGAAGGAGGAGATATTATTAGGCTCCTCAGCTGTGCTGTAAAGGAAGCCAGGGCTTCTATGGGCCAGAGGTGAGGGAGGATTTCAGGCTTGGGAGGGCCTGCTTGTGCAAAAGTGCTGCAAGGCCAGTTTGAGTGGAACAGAGTACATGAAGGAAAGAAGTATGAAATGAGACTGGAAAGGAGGTGAGAGCAAAATGCAGAATGCCATCTTGAGGATTTTGTGGTTTTTTTTCTTAGAGATAATAGGGAGCCACTGAAAATTTTTGAGCAGGGGAGTCACAAGAGGCAACTCTGTTTTTGGCATTGTGAGTGACAGGCACACAATCTGTGGTCTGAAGATGTGAAAGCCTTCTTGGATTCTTAGTTACCAGGACCACAGGTCTTACCTCAACTTTGATGCTTATTGAGTGTGTGACTTTCCACAAATCATTTAACTTCTATACCTCAGTTTTCCTTCTTTGTTATAAAAAGGGGGGGTTAAATGGGATGACCTAATAAAGGGGTCAACATTTTAAATATTGGACTTATGACTACAGAGCAGGGGCCCTAAAATATGCCATAAGAAACTTGAGAAAGATCTCTGTCAGCCGAGGAAATCCAGATAGACATCATGGAAGATGGAGTCCCTGACAGGAGCTTTGAAAGAGGATTTCAGCAGGTAGAGATGTGGAGGGGGAGTCTTGCAAGGGACAGCCCACCTTTTTGTACAAAGGCAGGGATGGGCCAGATCAGGCAGGGCTTTATCCCCTTTCCTTCCTCCCTCAACCTGATGTTCTGTTTTCCAGACCTCGAAGCCCTCGTCATCGGCTTTCTAACCGACACATGAAGACTTCCCTCACGTCTCTGACATCTGTGGGTAAGGAGCACACCAGCTGGGTGGAAGTCTCTGCTGCTCTAGCCTTCGGTGTCCTGATCTAGGAAAAAGGATAGCAAAAAGGGCCAAAGCAGCTGGACATGGTGGCCCGTTGGACCATTGTATGACTGGAGGTTACACCTGTGGTCCCAGGGGTACCAGCTCCCCTGCTATTGGTTACCCAGGGCTTGTCCACCTCTGCTTAGCTCCTCCTTTCAGACCCTCACAGGGGAGAAATGATGCAGGGACAGGGGCACAAACACAAAGAAACCCACACCAGCTGTGAAATCAGGCTTTCAGGGTTGGTGGGAAATTTGGGCAGCCCTCCCCCATGAACTCTGACCTTCAGATTGACCAGTAGTCAAGGGAGATCAGTCAGAGGATTCTAAAGCCTTCCTCCAAAGACTAAAGAATGTGTTCTCTTTAAGTCATCTCAGATTCAAGAGACTGTGAAGGAGAAGGGGCCAAGTACAGAGGGAAACTCCTAAGGTTACTCTCCTTCGGGTCAGATTCTAAGGAAATGTAAGAAGCAGGTGGTTAATTATCAGAAGGAAAAGAAGAGGAGAAGGAGGAGGAGAAAAAGGAGGAAGAAGAGAGAAAGAAGGAGGAGGAGGAAAAGGAGAAGAAAAGGAAGGAGGAGGAGGAAAATGAGGAAGAGGAAGAGGAGGAAGATGAGGAGGAGGAGGAGGAGGAAAGGAAGGAGGAGGAAGAGGAGGAGGAATGGAAGGAGGAGGAGGAGGAGAATGTTTCTATTTGAATTTGACACCTCTGGTATAGGGAACTTTTCACACTTTTGGTATGACTTGGGCAAACCAGCACTGAACTCCATTCATGGATTCAGATGGTGAAGACCTGAGTTTATATTTCAGCTTTGCTATTCTATGATTATGCGAAAGTCCATTCCTTTTCTGGGTCTCATCTTCCTCCTTTATAAAATGCAAAGGTTAGCCTAGATTGGGGGTTCTTCGAGGCCCTGCCCCCCACTGCAGTGTGCTGCCTGCTCTTCCATGTCTGACATCAGGAAAGTTGCAGACCCAATTATGGGAGATGCAAAACTGCCTTCTGGGGAAATAAGAAAGAGATGGAGAAGAGGCAGAGGATGGGAGGGAGAGACAGGGGAATCCTACAGGCCAGGTTTGGGGGCTTGATAGCCAGGGACTCTGCTCTGGAGCATATAGGATAATTCCTGTGGCAAAGAAGCAACCTTTGAGAATCACAGAACTAGATCAAAACTTAGAGGTCATTTGGTCCAATCCCATCCCTTCTTGCTATAAACCCCATTGATCTACACAACCCTATCCATACCTCATGGGCCTAAGTTGGAAAGGCGGGGAGGGCAGCAGAGCCAGGAGAATGGGATCCAGCCAAAGCCAGTGGAATTTTCAGGGGCTGGTGAGAAGGAGACGTGGTGCTCCCAGGAATAGTCTGTAAAGAAAAAAAGATGGCTTCCTCTCAGCCTCCCAACTCTTACCGTCTCCCTGCACTTACTTGCCCATGTAAACTTTTTTTTTAATTAAAGCTTTTTATTTACAGAACATATGAGTGATTTTTCTACATTGACCTTTACAAAATTTTTTTTGTTCCAAATTTTTCCCCTCCTTCTCCCCAGCCCTAGATGACAGGTAGTCTAATACATGTTAAATATGTTAAATTATATGCAAATCCAATAAAGGTATACATATCTATACAGTTATCTTACTGCACAAGAAAAATTGCCCATGTAAACTTGCTGCCCCCAGACAATGCAGGCCATATCATCCATCTGGTGAACGACCAGCTGCCAGACATCAAAATCTCTGAGGAAGATAAGAAGAAAAACCTCGAGCTCCTTGAAGAAGCCAAGAGAGTGAGTGAGCGTTTCTTGACCAGGAGAGGCAGAAAATCCCGCAGCAGCCTGCCTGATTCTCCTTCAGGTAGGGGGGACTATGGCTAACGTGGATCCACTGGGGTCAGGAAGGCCTTAGCAGCACCTCTGAGAGCAGGGTACATTCTGTGTAGAGCCTGGTCATGGCTCATTCAAAGCTCGGAGATTTTGAATTAAATTAATTTTATATTGAATTTAATTAAATTTAATATTTGAATTAAATCTATATATTTTAAATTAAATTAAAATTTTAAGATTCTATTCAAAAGTAATTTTTTCAATTAACAAGCACTTGTATTTTTTCTCTTGCCTATTCCCAATTGAAAAGAAAAAGAAAAACCTTATAACAAATATTTATTGTCAAGAAAAAATATTGGGAGATGTTTCTGCAAGGGGTTTCCTTTACCTTGGCAATATACAAAGCCTGACCCCCCAAACTTATAGACCAAGATGGCAAATCTTATCTTTAGAGATAAACCTGGCAGGATTGTTATAGCCTGGCTGGAATTCTTTCTCCATGGTATTGAAGTGAAAGACCCTCCTTCTGAGGTTCATTACAGAGCAAAGCTGGAAGCTTCAGATCTCCAAGACAGTGAAAGCAGCAGTGG
>JAJPUD010001670.1:109266-141766 GCA_023553655.1 Myrmecobius fasciatus | reverse complement strand
AATTTGAAGACTGTGATAGAATGGAAAGAGTACTTAATGTGGAGTTAGAGGACTGGCAGTCCTTCCTCTATCACTCACTTTGTGTGTCTGGACAAATCCTTAACCTCTCTTCTAGACCTCATTTTCTTTATTCGTAAAATGTGTGTAGTGTGTGACACATCTGTTATCACACACTGCTTCATCTATGACACAATGATTCTGTCTCACACTTTCAGGTTTACAAGGCACTTTGTGAGATTAGTAGGCTGTGAAAGTATTATATTCTTTACTTAATAATTTAGGAACCTTAGCCTTAGAGAGATGAAGTTATTTAACATCAGTTCCATAGTCAAGAAGATTTGGAGCTGGGTTAGAATCCAGATTTCTACCTCTGGGCCCTTATTTTTGCATGGCATCCATGCTTCTCTGAATCCCAATGTGAATGTTGTTCTTTGGATCCTGCTGGCCTTTGTCCTACATCATCTCATGAATTTATTCATATTTCTTTTTGTCCTTCCCATTTGTCAAGACTTATGGAACCATCACATTCTTTTCTGTTAATATATCATTCCCATGGCCCTAGGCAGACCTTGTTCCAGGATTTGTTGGTTTGTTTTTTCTTTTTGTTAAAACATCTTTGACTATTTTTGTACTAATGAGTCAGATAGGTGCACCCTCCCACTCCAGAATAGGACATAGATTTTTTTTTTTTGCTTTTTGCTGAGGCAGTTGGAGTTAAGTGACTTGCCCAGTGTTATACAGCTAGGGAAAGGACATAGGTTTTTTAAAGCAGGAAAGGACCTTAAATTATTTAGTCCTGTCTCTCCTCACTTTGCCAGTCAGTCAATAAACACAGTGCCAGGCATTATATTAAGTGTTGAGAATACAAAAAGTGACAAAAACCCCTGTCCAGATCTAACTGAAGTTTCATTAGCCAAATTTATTTCTTTTCTGCTTTCTTGCCTCTGTCTCCCTCTTTCTTTCTTTTTTCTATAGAATTCTATAGAATTATAATTATAATTATAGTTACGGTTCTAACAATTTTACTTGACATCATCACTTGAGGGTCTTTCCATAATATTTTGTATAGCTATAGTTTTATAGTATTTTAATATTTCATTATGTAAAAAATGCCATAATTAACTTAAACATTTGACCTTTAGACATAGAACGTGCTCCCCAATTTTTGCTAATACAAAGAGAGCAATTTAGGGTTTGTATATCTAGACCCTCTCTCCCTTTTATGATATTTTCAGGATAAAATCCTAGCAATGAACTTGTTGGGTTCAAGAGTATTGTCATTTTTGTCATATTGGTTTCTACTTGGCAAAATCTCTTTATATTTACATAGTTAAAGCCATCTGTTTTGTCTCAACTAAGAAGCCAACATTTCAAGAAGCAATGGTTTATTTAAAATATTTAATTTTGGTTTATTTCTTGCTTGCAGAAGGGAGATGAACCATCATTTCACCTTGACCTACCTGTAAGTCTCCTTTTCCTACTCAATTTTAACAATCTGCATGCAAGGTCCAAAAGTTTACATCCACAAGAAGAAAATTCTGGTGATGTCAGGCCACTGGACAGCATTTGTTAGGAGGGAAGGGAAAACAATTCTGCATAATTGGATGCTAGAAAATGTCCAGCCACACCTGTTATTTTTAATGATGATGCTCCTTGGTCAGGAGCCAGGAAGTGAGGTCATAGGTGAAACCTTATTTAAACGAGCCTTGGTTCCAGGGTCAGAGTCCAAGTTTCTGGAGAGGAAGTCCTCTGAAGGTAAGGATGAAGGCTGGAGCATCACTTCCTCCCCTTCATCAGTATCAGAATTTCCTTATGGGTTTTAAGATCTAGACTGAAATTCCTTTCTTTATTTCTGGCTTGGATTGAGTATCAGAAAACCTGAATTCAAATTCTAACTTAGATTCTTGATACCTGTGTAACCATGGGAAACCTTTCTGGTCCTCAGTTTCTATAAGCACAAAAATGAAGAGAATTAACTAGATGACCTCTAAGTTCCCATCTGGTTCTAAACCTACAATTTACCTATTAAATATGCCCATTCTACAGATGAGGACATTGAGGCTGAAAGGCTAAGTGATTCTCTTATCATCCCACAGCTAGGAAGGCTCCCCTTGTCCTGGCATCAGGTGTACCTACCTGTATCTAATCACAGCCTTGTTCTTTTAGAATGTCACCAAGGGGCTAACGGACCGAAAGCAGAATGACCAAAGGAAGGTGTCTCAGGGACGACTGGCTCCACATTCCCCCCCTGTTGAGAAATCCAAAGAGACGTTATCTGAACAAAAAGAAAATTTTGATCCCCTTAAACACGTAGAGAACAGTACACCCAAAGTCCTGGCTTCTGGCAGCGGTGGAGGGAAAATGTCCCTGAACAGCCCTACAGGTGCTGGGGAAAAAGACCCAGGGAAGCAGCTTCTTAAGAAACCCAAAGAGAGTGACCCGCTTCTGAAAAGTCACCTCCAAGGTCCAGGGCCAGCTCCCCAAGGGCCCCAGGGGAAAGGCCCAGCCTGGGAGCCACTAAACTCCAAGACCCCCTCAAAAGCAGACCTCAAGCCTTCTGGATTCCGACCTCCTCTTCAGCGGGGGGTGTCCTGGGACAGCAACCCCATGGAGCCGGGCCCAAAGGACAAGGTCACCCCCAAACTGGCAGCTGCAGAGGAAGAGAAACGCTTTCCCAGCAAAGCTGGCAACAAGCTCCCCAAATCATCAGGATTCAAAGATTTTCAGATCCAGGTTCAACCTGTACGAATGCAGAAACTGACCAAGCTCAGAGAGGTTTGTTCTTTGTAAGAAAAGAGTGGGCTAGCCTTGGGAATAAAGTGGTCTAGCCTTGGGAGCAAAGTGGGTTAGCCCTAGGAACAGTGAACTAGCCCTAATGTAGTGGAAAGAGTACTAGGCCAAATCTTAATTTTGCAACTTACTATATGTAACCCTGGGTAAGGCACAGAACCTCACTGAATCTCGGTTTCATCATATGTAAAATAAAGAGATTGACTTTTTAGGTCTTCTTCAGCTCTAAACCTATGATGCTATGATCTCACTTCATTTTTCCTATAGTCTCTACAACTCGGACCTGAAGTAGTCAGCATTACAGGTCTATTTTTGGGCACTGAGAACACTCCTTATAATAATATTTTTATATACATACAAACATATATATGTGTATATATATATATGTATATATATATATAAAGTAATTTGTCTAGGGCAACACATTTACTGGTGTAAATGTCTGAGGCAAGATTTTAACTCAGATCTTCGTGGGTCCAAATGTTATGTTCTAGCTATTGTGCCTTGAGGGTAGAGAGTAATTTTTCATCTTTTTTTATCATCTAGACAGATGTCTGAAAGACCCCCAATATGTATAGCTATATAGATAAATAAATATATGTATATATATAGATATATGCATATGTATGTATGTTTGGGCTCTGGTTAGGAAATGCCCTCTACCAATGCACACAAACTTGTGATTTCTTTAACTTTTAGTTTTATAGATGTGTTTAGTAAACAGAGAGGCTCAATACTTTGCCTAAGGTCACACAGCCAGTATGTGTCAGAAGTAAGCCTTAGATTCAGATCTTCCTGACTCAGAGACTGGCTTCTATCCTTTATTCCATGTTACCTCTCATTAATATAATAATTATTATATTATAATTATTACATATTTATAATATATTATTACACAGTATACAATATATTATGTACATAATATAGTATATAACATATACTATATTATGTAATCATTATAAATGTTTATATTGTTATTTATATGTTATATAATGTTATGCATTATGTTATTATATAATATGTATTTTATGTTTATTATATTTATAATAGATTTAGCATGCATATTATATAATATATTATATTACCATATTTTGTATAATCTATGAATATGATTATTACAAGTAAATTATATCTTTATTATATTATATATTATAGTAGTTATATTAATGAGAGGCATCATGGAATTACAATTAATATTAGTAATTATTGTTCTTATTATATTTGATCCAATGAGAATTGCTAAGGGCTATACTATCTGCAGAAGGTTGTTCTAGATACCAAGTGACATTTTGGGCCAAGTGTGAGCTTTCGGCTCAGCTGTGAACCCCTCATGCAGATACCCCTCCACTGAAGAAGATCACCCTTGCTCTCTGACTCTGAGTGACTTGCCTGGGCACCCAGCAATATTGGCAGAACCTTGATCTGAGTTCTTTTAGACTCATCTGCCTGGGTAATAAAAAGATGAAAAATTGCTCTAGAGCATAACACTTGGAGTCAAGAAGTCCTGAATTCAAATCTTGCCTTAGACATTTACACCTGTAAATGTGTTGCCTTAGATAAATTATTTAACCTCAATTTCCTTATCTGTGAAATGGGTATAATAATGATCACACCTGCTTCACAGAGTTGTAATGAGTATCAATTGAGTTAACACACAAAAAGCATTGTAAACCCTAAAGAACTATAAAAATGTGAACTATTATTATTATTTATTGAAGAGATGGACAGAGAAAAAAACAGACAAAACACAAATACCTGTTTTAAAATAAAACTGGCTAAGTACACAGCAGAGATACAGCTAGGGTCCTACAGATGGTCTGAGGAAGGAAGGATGGATTCTGGGAGGGCTCCTTGGAGTAGGTGGTTTCTGAGTGGGGCTGGAAGTGCAATGATTCAACAGGCACAGGCTCAAGAAGGCACTTAGCTGTATAATTCTAGAGGTCTTCAGGAACTCTGTACAACTTGCCATCTTTCTTAGTAAGTCTGGAGTCTGGGACGGATACTTGATAAATAAGTGTTTGTTGATTGACAGCAAATTTACAAGGCAACATTCCAGGTGTTCTATGGGGAAGGTGTATTATTCACATATGTGTGAATCCCCCAGGAAGGCCAGCCCTGCATACTTCAGGCTGCCTGGCTTCCTGGTTTCAACGTACAGTATGTGACATGTAAACAGGAACCAGATGACTAACTACCTTGTCAGTCCCAAGTGCTGTCATAATCAGGGATGAAATAACCCTGGTTCCCTCTGAGTTCCAAGAATCTTTCCTTCCTGGTGATCTATCAACAAACTGTCTAAAACTCTTCCCAGAACAGTCAATAGAATTCCTACAACATTCCCTCCCTGACATTGGAGTTCCCTGCATCCTGGAGTCAGAGAATCATAAGATTCTGGGTCCAGAAAGGCTTTTGGCTGTACTTAAGTAAGTTGGAACCCATGCCTCCCACCTCCTGGATGTTCAGAATCCCTTCCAAAGAAAAACCTTTCACTAGTCCGATCTGAGGACATGGCCCCTTAGGGGGGCACTGGCCCCTTCTCTTTGCTCTTAGGGTTGAGGAGTTGGAAGTAGAGGGAAGGAGGGTGGAAGCTAACTTCCCATATTTCTTTTCTTCTTCTTCCACTCTCACAATCCAGGCTCCTATATGTTGATAGAGAGAGGAGAGAGGAGAGAGGAGAGAGAGAAAGAGAGAGACAGAGAGACAGAGACAGACAGAGAGACAGAGACAAAGACAGAGAAACAGAGACAGAGAGAGAAAAAAAGAAAGAGACAGAGACAGAGAAAGACAGGCAGAGAGATACAGAGAGAGAGAGAGAGAGAGAGACTGATGACAGATAGAGAGAGACAGACAGACAGAGAAAGGGAGAGGGAGAAGGAGGGAGGGAGATGGAGAGGGAAAGGGAAAGGGAGAGGGAGAAACCAGGTTTGGATGGGAACTGGCTATACTAGAGTTTCCCCTTCATCCTCAGAGAGTCCCCATGGATTTGGCCACGGGTTAAATTACCACCCCATCCCATATTATGTGGCTCCTGGATGCTCGTTTTTGTCTGTTGTCCTTCTCCACCAACCCAGATGACTAGTCCAGGGCCAGAGTGGGGAAGCATGGAGTTCTGTGACCCTGGACTTCAGAAATTGCTCCCCAAAAGAGCAAGGCTGACTTTGCCCAGCTCTGCATCACTTGAATCCAATTCACACATAATTCAACACTTCACCCTCAGGATGTCATTGTCCATTTCAAGAATGGCGGGTGAACAACGATGACAAAAGCTGATTCAAATAGTAGACTTAAGATGGCAGGGCACATCCCAGCATGGTGGGTAGACAATACCCAGCCAAGCCAAACTCTCTAAAAATATTATGTTTTTCTTCTCCTGCCCAGGAGCACATCCTGATGAGGAGCCAGAACTTGGTTGGCCTGAAACTTCCAGATCTTAGTGAAGCTGTGGAACAAGAGAGAGGTAGGTAGGCTGGAGGCAATGGTTCCCTTCAACCAGGTGGCAACCCCCTCCTGCCGAGAGTGCCTAGAGCCCCTCCTCTTTGTGCCATTATCATAATGTCCTGCTCATGATGTGACTCATACATGGTCACCAAGCTTCCTTCTCTTTGGCTTGTTCACTAAAGAGCATGCTCCATCACTCAGGCTCATCTCCTTTCCTCATACCGTTAGATTGTAAGCTCCTCAAGAGCAGGAACTATCTTTTTACCTCTTTTTGTATCCCCAGCATTTAGCACAGTACCTGGAAGCATAGTAAATGCTTAATAAATATTTATCAATTGACATCCAATCAGTTACCAACTATCTCTTTTTTTAATGTCACTCAAAATGGCCCTGTTCTCATCAGAGTCTTCAGGTCCTCCCTGCCTCATACCTAGATCATTGTGGTAGCCTCCTTTGTGTTCTCCCAGCCTCCAGCCTTTTCTCCAGATGATCTCTCTAGTGGCTGGGAGTGAGCTTTCTGAAATAACATTATGGTCCTGTGCTCAGCCATCCTCAATGGTTCCCTGTTGCCTCAATAAACAAATCTAGATTTCTCTACATAAATTTTAAGACTCCCACAATCTGGCTCTACTTTACCTGTTCACCCTTATTTCCCACTACTTACTCATAAACACCCAATATTTCCCTCTGCACACTAGATTTTCTTCTGATTCATTTGCTCATGCAATTACTCTCACATAGAATGTCCTCACTCCTTTTTTTCCCCTATATATCCATTGTTTTACCCATCCTCCAAAATCTGGCTCATTTCCTGTCCTCTCTGGGAAGCCTTCTTGGACAACTTCAAGTAACTCCATGATAGTAATTATTATCAGTACCTATTTCTTTATTTTCTCAGCATTTCTTACTGCAAGATTAAAAAATAATAAAACAGCTAGCACTTATGTTGTGCTTTTAAGTTTTTTTGCAAAGTGCTTTAATATTTTATCCTCCCAACAACCCTGAAAGGGATGTTCTGTCATTATCTCCATTTTGCAAATGAGGAAATTGAAACAGATAAAAATCAGGTGATTTGCCCAGGATTGCACAGCTAGTAAGTAGCTGGGGTGAAATTTGAATCCAGGTTTTCTGGCTTCCGAGTCCTGCCACCTAGCTAATTAAGCAAAGTAAATCAAATCCCTCTTCCACATGACAGTTTTCCAAATCCTAGAAAATAACTGTCATCTTTGTATCCTGAGTCCTGTCTCCCCTAGACCAAACACCCCCCAATTCCTTCAGATGATGCTCTTATAGCAGGATGTGGAACCCCCTCATTATCCTGGCTGACTTATCTGAAGGCTGTCCATCCAGGCCAGACAAAATGCCCAGCCTAGAACAGAATGCTCCAAGGATGGTCTGAGTAGGGCAACGGGCAGCAGATTTTGCCTCCCTTACTCTGGTTTCTAGATCTCCTTCAGGCAACCTAAAATCCCTTTTAATCACTATGTTCCAATTCTACAAGGTTTCACTTATTACCTGAATGGATTTGGGAAGTCACTTAATTTCTCTTGGCCTCAGTTGCTCCATCTGTAAAATTAAGATTATAGGATCACAGATTTAGAGGTCCATCAAGTCCAACCCCCCACCCCACCATTTTATAGATGAAGGAACTGAGGCCCAAAGAGATCAAATTACTTACCCAAAGTCACACATGTAATAGTAGAAATAAGATTAGACCCAGGTCTTCTGGAAATATCCCCTGCCTTCTTAGCCAATCTCACTGGATCGTATTTAATAAAGATCAAATGAAGTAATAGATATATATGAGGAAGGATTGTGATCTTCTCCATAATTGCCTGGTTTGCCTTCGCCCACTCAGATATCAGGTGGCAATAAAGGTCTGACCATGGGAGCCTCTCAGAGCAAGGCTACCCAGAAAGCCCCCTACATAAGGGCAACAGTGGTCCTTCACCCCACATTTCAGCAGAGTCTCAAAGGCTGTCTTGACAAAGCTCTGAGAAGAACCAGAAACAAAGGCTAAGAATGAGTCCCTGTGGACAGCCATGTCTTAATGTGGATATGAATTCCAAATTTTCTTTTAAATATTTATTTTGGTCCAGCTGAGAGAATTTTTTCCAGCTAAAGAGTCTTGGATGGACTATGTGGGGGACACACAGTATATAGTTCAATCAGTCATGATGCACGTATGTTCTCTGAGCAACACAAAAGAATGACAAGCTCTAAGAACTCTTCAGCAACATTTAAACTCAAGTGTCGAGAAGACAACATTAATAGACATGAAACAATGAGGGAAAAATTCAAGACAATTTAGAATTTGAGTATCTCAACACTGAAAGGTTTCTTCAGTCTCATCCAGCCTAGCCTTCTGTCCAGTGTACAGTCAAGCAGGATAGCTCCAGGCCTTGTCAGGGAATAAGTGAAACATGTTCCAGTCACTATACTAAGCCCTGAGAATATAAAGAAAGGCAATCATCACAGTCCCTGCCCTCAAGGAGCTTATATTCTATTGGGGGAGACAACATTAAAAAAAAGTTTGCACATACACGATCCATATGGTGTAATTGGGATAATTTACTAGTGGATTTCTACTATAATAAAAGGTCTTAAATGGAACCCCCAAATGTCACTTTGCAGAGCATCCTGCTGAGGGAAAGAAAGCACTAGCAGTGGGAAGAGGGGCATCAGGAAAGGCAATATTTGGGCTGAGTCTTCATGGAAAGCTGGGAGGCAGAAGCAAGAATGGGGAACATTGGCAGAAATTAATTAATTTCAGTTCCTGGTGTTTTCCTCTGCAAAGAAAGGGAAGTTGGACAAAGAAACTCATTTTGCCCAGAAAGATAGTTGAATTAGGGCCACGTTGAGTTTGGGCTACCAACAGGACATCCAGGTGAGATTGGAAGACCTTGGAGACCATCTAGGACAATCCCCTCATTTCACAGACGAGAAAGTTGAGTGACTTCTTAAAGTAACACAGGTAGTTATCAGCAGACCTGGGGTTCAAACTAAGATCCTCTCACTTGAGATCTAGGGCCATGTTGCCTTTTCCATCAAAGAGTTAGAAAGAAGGTGTTGGACACATTCTGAAACACGTGGTCTAATTTTTATGATCTTTCACATACAGTCCGATAAAGTTGAGCAGTTGAGGACAATGTGGAGAGATGAGAAGGGCAAGGACAATGTAGGAGAGAAGGTTGACATTTAAGGGACAGGAAGATCAGTCAGCAAAGACCAATGGGACAACAGGAGAATCAGCAGTGTGTTAAACCATCTGACAATGTCAAAGACTTTTGGTAGTGAGTAACCATGACTTGAGGCACCTGGAGAGTGAATTGTTAAGCTGTATCTGCTTTGGAGTTGCTTTCCAGAATGATGGCAGTGGGAGCTGGGCTTGGGATGGACAGGTCATCCCAAGGGTGTTGTCCTTCCCAGAGTCTTGAGCTTACCCAACAATTGGTAGCAGTTAGTACTGGTGGTGGTGATGGCAAAGGTTATACTATATAAAGATGATTTCTTGAGGTTTGAGTGGCAAATGGAAAGACAGAGAGATAGAGGAAGGCAGACAGACAGACAGACAGAGGGACAGACAGATATTCAAAGAGGAAGAGACAGACACGGAGAAAGAAACACAGAGAGCTAGAGAGGAGACAGAAAGACAGACAGACAGAGAGAGGAGCAGACAGATATTTGAATAGGAAGAGAGGGGGGGAAGACTCTAGCAATAGGGGATAAAAAGAGCACAAGTTGAAAGATTATACTTGGAAAGGAGAGTTGAAGTGACAGGTAAAGATACAGAGCAATTTTGAGGTAGAGGAGAGGAAACTACGAATAATCCACAAATATTTACTAAGTGCCTACTAGGTACTGGAGATAAAAAGACAAAAACAAGATGGTTCCTGCCCTCCAGGAGTTTACATTCTATTGGAGGCAACTCATGCAAAGCAGATATAAGGTAATGAAGGAAAGGTACTAGCAACTGCAGGCATGTGGAAAGACATTCTGTGGTGGTGAAACTTTAAAGAAATTAGGGATTCTAAAAGGGAAAGGGGTATGGTTTCATGTTTCTTGCTATAAAATATTAGACAAAGTCATCTGAAGAATGTGCAGATGGGAGACATTTGGGTCTTTCCTTGGTACCCATATACCTTCTGACCGTCTTTCTTATCTCCCCATGGAAAATCCCCAGTTTTGTACTTTTCCCTAATGTTCCTAAGTCACATGTAGATAAATTCATTTTCTATAATGGAGTGTTTTGAACCAAACAAGGAAAAACAGCTAGATAACCCTTGCCTTCTGAGAATCCTGCCAAAGAAAGGGGATTTTTTGGGAGGGGGATATAACTACAAATCTGTGCCATGAAATAGTTGGTCCATTGGTCAATCATCAACAGATCCTGTCACCAGGCAATATAATCTTCCACTTGTCAAAGAGAACAATTTAGTGAAGATAATTTACCAGTGTGTTTCTAATATAATAGAAGGTCTTAAATGGGATCCCCAAATGTCACTTTGCAGGACACCCCTCTGAGCTTTCCCCGGGCATTGAAGAGGAAGAGTCCAAGAGTGGCTGTGACGTCATGCCCAACATCTCTGATGTGCTGCTACATAAACTACGAGTTCATAAGGCCCTCCCTGGCAGGTAAAACACAGAGTGGTCTCCAGAAAGCTTGATGTCCTTCCAGTTAGCTGAAGCAGAGCTAAGGGACAATACATCTATCTCTATGTTACACTCTTTGTAGGATACAAAGACAAAATTAGACATGAAAGTAGGGGATGGGAAACCAATGTAAAACTATGTGAATGAGACCTTAAAAACAGCAAAAGTTCAGAGAAAAGAGAAATCACTGAGGTCTGGAAAAGTCAGAGGGGAATTACTGGAGGAGGCAACATTTCCTGGTAGGTAGGCTCATGGAGTAGAATATCAAATCCCAGTCCAGAAGGTGGTTGGTTAGTATAAAATCCAGCCAAAGGAAGCTGGCCTTCCTCCAAATTCTATACAATTCCCATTCAGCCTTGCTCTAGAATTAATATCAGCTTAGAGAATAGGCTAGGTTCTTAAAATCAGGTGAATTTATTGCGTTCTTTACAGGTAGCCACAACAGACCCATTGCTGATAAATATTCTCTCCTCTGTTTCATTGTCCCTTGGTTTGGTCAATCCCAATCCATCTAGTTTGAATTCAATTCAATTCAACAAGTATTATTAAGCTCCTACTATGTGCTATGTATTTTACAAATATTAGCACATTTGATTCTCACAATAAACTTGGGAAGTAGGTGCTATTATTCCATTTAAGTTGAGTAAACCAAGGCAAACCTAGATTAAGTGACTTGCCCAGAGTCACACAGCTAGTAAATGTCTGAAGTTGGATTGGAACTCAGGTCTTTTTGACTCCAAGCCCAAAGCTCTAGTTTATTCTCCCTGGTGAATTCTTCCAAACTTCCAAAGATTTCCTATTGATCAAGCAGATTGTTAAATGAGTCTGAAGGTGGGGGAGGAATTAGTTTAATGTTTTCTCTTTCAAATGGAAGAAATAAATCAAAGGATATAGTGAGGAAGGAAGGAAAGAGGGAGGAAGAAAGGAAGGAAGGGAGGAAGGAAGCAAGGAAGGAAGCAAGGAAGGTAGGAAGGAAGGAAGGAAGGGAAGGAAGGAAGGAAGGGAAGGGAAGGGAAGGGAAAAGAAGAGAAGGAAAGGAGGGATAGATGGATGAAGGGAGGGAGAAAGAGAGAGAGAGAAAGAGGAAAGAAAGAAAGAAAGAGGAGGATAGAGGGAAAGAAAGGAAAGAAGGAAGAAAAGAAGAAAGAAAAAGGAAGGAAGAAAAATAAAGAAGAGAAGGAAGGAGGGAAGGAGTAAAAAAAGGAAGGAAAGAAAGAAAGAGGGAAAGGAAGGAAGGAAGGAAAGAAAGAGAAAGAGAAAGAAAGGGAGATGGAAAGGAAGGAAGGAAGGAAAGAAAGAAAGAGAGAGAAAGAAAGGAAGGAGGGAGGAAAGGAGAAAAAGAAGTACAGAAGGAAGGAATGAAGAACGGACCTGGAGCTGAGAAGATTTAGAGACCATTAATTCAACTCCCTAATTTTAGGAATAAGGAAACTGGGTCCTAGGTGATTGGCCCAATGTCCACAGTCAGATTTATACTTAGTTCACTTCTCCCTCGTGCCAGGCTACATTTCTAGAGCCACACTATTTCTTACACTTCAGGTATGACTTACCCATGATCTTACCAGGCCGGTGTAGTCTAGCTGAGGAAGCTACTTCTCCCAGACTAATTGGCAAGCCATCTATAACTTAGCATCTTTGAGAGTTGCTTGGAAGCAGGAAAGAGTTAATTGACTGGCTCATGGCCAAGAAGCTAAATGTGCAATGGTAGTACTTGAATCTAGGTGGATGTTCCCAAGTTTGAGGCCCTATCTTCTGTCCATTTATTAATGTGCCCTCTGGATTCTTAGCTTTTAATTTAAAAAAAATCTAAATGGAATAATCAGTGTTGATAATGGCAGCAGTTAAGGTAGAAATGCAGAGATCCGGAGTGGAGTAGGATTTTTGCTGTGAATTGGCCACTCCCATGGAAGATGGCCAAGTGAAGAACCTGATTCATCTAACTCTTAGCTAGGGGTGAGTCAGCCTCTCGGTCCTATGCTGGCTGCTCACAGAAAACAGCCTCAGGGCAGGTTCCCTAGCACCTAAACAGGAAGGCTCCCAGCAGCCTTCAGTCAGGGGTGACCAGCACCCCTCCTCACCAGAGAAGGGGTGACCTTGCACCTCTGTGCAGGGAGGCAGAGGAAGTGGGACTTCCTGAGCATCTTATCCTCAATCGGTTCTCTTGTTGGGTGGGACGAAGCTGTTAGGTCCCTTGTTGTCCCTCACTTCCCACATTCAAGTTTGCACCACCCCAAGACAGGAAAGAAAGGGGCCCCAGCTTTATTTACAGAGTCCAGGGATTTTTAACAATGAGCCACCCTTTCTCACTGCCTCAAGACCAGAAGATAAGACTTGTCTGCTGACTTGGGGAAAAAAATGGTTCCTCCCTCATCCTTGGCTAGCACCAGATATCCCTTCCACACTAAAGTCAAGCTTCCTCCTTTGAGAAAGCTGCTGTTTCCCTTGTTTGCTTTCAGTCTCTGCAGCCATAAATTTGGGAAACAGGCTAGAACAGCTTTTGAAGGCTCAAGCATCCTCTTGAGCATGTTGTGCCCACCCAGTGCACTGGCTTAGAGCCAATCAGTCAACACTACTTATTAAATGCCTACTGGGTGTTCTACACTATGCTAGGTACTGGAGGTACCAACATACAAAAAAAATTTAACTCCCCTCCCAGCAGAAATTTATATTTTAGCAGGAGAAAGGGAGGAGGAAAACATACTTGTTTATAGATATATAAAAAAACTACATTTGGGAGGGAGGCATTAGCAGTTGATAATAGTAAGGGAGTATCAGGAAAGTCTTCATATAGAAGCCTGAAACTTCTTAAATCCAGATATTTCTGGCTCCAAGATCTGCCCTCAATTGACTATACAATGTCCCCTCTGAACGTTTGACTGTTAATTGATTTTTTAAAATAACTTTAAAAAATAATATTTATATAATACTTTCTATGTGCCAGGTACGTACTAAGTGCTTTACAAATATTATCTCATTTGATCCTCACAGCAACCTTGGGAGGGAGATGCTATTATTATCCCTATTTTACAGATAAGGAAACTGAGGCAGACAGAGATTAAGTGAATTGCCCCCAAATCACCCAGTTTATAAACTTCTGAGGTCAGATTCCAGCTTCAGACCCAGCATTCTGGACCTAGATGAAAAAGGGATATGTAAATAATAGTAGTTGTGAAGGGTAGGTATTCTAGGAGGCAGAGGTACAAGCAAAGGCTGGGAGGAGGAAGATGGGCTACACCACATTTCTCTATTCTCACCAGCCTGGTATGGCTCTTCTGAGAAGACCTAGAGGGGCTCCTAGGGTTAGGCAGGCTTCCTTTCAGTTACTTTGAAGGTAAAATGATAAGCATCTTTTCCCCCCTTTCTCCTAGTGCTCCTCCGCTTACCGAAAAGGAAGTTGAGGTAAGTACTTCATAGCTCTTATCAAAGTCCATCCAGATCCAGGCTGAACTGGCCTGTCCCACTTCATACAGACTGAGGTTTGGGAGGGGGATGTCATGTGACTACTTGGGGTCTGATCCACCATAATTCTTGGCAACCTTCATTCACTTTTAAGATTCTCATGCTTATTTATCAAGGGCCATTTGGATATTTGCAACATCATTCTCAGGCCATACAAAATTATCAACTTTTAGACCTCAAGCAATGGGACAACTTAAGTAGTAGTTATACCTAGTTTTCAGCTCATCATTGTCTGTGATTAATTATGCAAATTATTTTGTGGAACACTTCCCATCTCTGAGATAGATTAGAGATAGATAAATTAGATAGACAGATCAACAGACAGACAGATGGATGGATGAATGGATAAATGGATGGATGAATGGATGGATGGACAGGCAGACGGACAGATAGATAAATGCTTGGATGAATAGACAGATGGATGGATAGACAGATGGATAGATAAATATAGACAGACAAATACATAGGTAGGTAGATAATAGATACACTAAAGCATAAATAATGCTAATTAGGACAAAGACCATTGGAATCTAGAGCTTCTTGAGGTTTTCTTCAAAAAATCTTGAAAAATGGCATTTGGAGCAGAGAAGGTAGGCCTTTTTCTGTGAGGAAGCTAGGGATCATGGTATGATTTAAATGGAATAAAATTAATTCACAAAGAATTAAAAGGTAGAGTTTAATCTCTGCTTTGCTTTTAAAAATTAAGACTTGGTCCTTAGCAATCTTGGATTAGAGGAAATACTAGGCAGCTGTTGCAGCACCAACCAATCTTTGTGCTAATTTCTCCCACAAAGATTTGGTAGTATGTTAAACATCCCCAGATCAATCCATCAATCAACATTTATTGAGCATCTACTCTGTGCCAGACACTAATTCAAGAGAAATAAGCAGGGAGGGCAGTCAATAAGCATTTATTGAGCACCTACTATATATATATATATATATATATATACATATATATATATATATGTATATATATATATATATATATGCCAGACACTATTGCCCTGCAGAGCACCAATCCAGGGGAAGAAAGCAAGAAAGCAATCAGTAAACACTTATTAAGCACCTATTATGTGCCAGACACTGTGCCAAGCACTGGAGTTATAGACAGTTCCTTACCTAAATGAAAAGTTCATGATCTAATGGTGGAGACAACTTGCAATAACCATGTACAAACACACAAGACTAAACTAAACAGAGGGAACTGGAATGGAGAGAAAGAAGTAGCTGGAGCAGAGGTCGTTCTCCTGTCTTGGTGCATCAGAGAGGGATAAGCAACAGAAAACCATTTCTTATCCTAAAGGGCCCTTTGTTTTTCTGACATTTGCCTGCTTCTCACAAGCAAAGCACATTCAGCTTACAGAAGAAAGCTACAATTAATGACAATATTGCTTTTTCAGAGCAGAAAAAATGTTTTTCAGCTGGAGAAGTTAATGTGAAAATTTTTATCTCACCTCCCAAAATGGAGATGAGAGGAGATAGCAGGAGGGGAAATGTGAGAACATGTGTTCATGCACACATTTGTGTTCCATATTTCATACAAGTTGTAATTGATTTCAAAATACAGTTAATTCCTAATTTATACTAATTAATTGTAGGGGAGGAAAAGTACTAGATGGGGGCAGGGACAGGATCAACAGCAGAACATTGAAAAGCAAAAATCAAAAATGAAGTTAAAGTGATTTTAACTTCATTTGAAAAAGCATCCCAGGATTTTGCAGAATATTTGCCCAATTTAATTGTGTTTTCTTTGACTAATGTTAAAAAAAAGAATTTACCTGCCTTTCCTGAGTTTACAGAAATAATAGATGGCGTGAGGAATTTATTTATAAGACTATAGATTTAGAACTAGAAGTGACCTCAGAGTAAAATCCTCCAATTTTACAGATGAAGAAATTTGCTTGAATTAATACAAGTAATAAACAGCAGAGGGAGGCTTTGTTCCCAGATCTTCTGGTTCCAAATCAAATGCTCTTTCCATTAAACTGGTTCCCTCCCTAGTCCTGGGTACCAGAGAGAAGATAGCTTGGGATTAGAAGGGATCCCAAGCTGCCCATCAGAACACAGGGTCCACAGACAAATAATAGAGAGAAGTTCATCATAAATAATGCTGTGCTCAGGCTACCCAGGGACAGAGTAGTATGACTGACAGCTGGCTGAATTTGAGAGTAGTCAGGTAATTAATTGGGAAGGTGTTTGTGAAAGTGTGCCCTAAGCTGTTTGTTTAATAGCTGAAGACCATCCAAAAAAGCCCTAGCAAGATGAAGTCCTTCAGCCAATTAGGCTGGGCTCCTACCTATCCCAGCCAAAGCCAGCTGCATTTAGCCAACAGAACAACCTCCTCTGTGCATGGAAATGTCCAGTTTTACTAACACAATTGTTGATTTACTCAGATCTGCTGCTGATTGGCCCAGCATAGAGCCAATAAGAGCTGAGAAGATGAAGACCATCACTTTCATTCATTCATTCATTACTAAAACACATTTAATTCCTGCTAGATGCAATATATCTTGTATGACCCTAAGGGAGCTAAAAAGATGATATTGAAGATGATGAAGATCATCATCTTCATCATTGTCTTCATCATTAATAATAACTGATAATGATTGTGGTTCTTTAAAGAATTGCATGTTTAACCTATGTCTGATTGCTTGCTGTCTTGAGGAGAAAGGAAGGGGGAGGAGAGGAAGAATAATTTGGAACACAAGCTTTTGCAAAGGTGAATGTTGAAAACTATGTTTGCATGTATTTGGAAAAGTAAGATACTATTAAATTTTTTAAAATAGCACTTTAAAGTTTGCAAAGTTCTTCATATACAGTATCTTGTTTTTTTTAATCTTCACAATAGATGAAGAAACTGAGAGAAAGCTGAAATTACCTCATTGTGGTCCCACACATAGTAAGAATCATAAGTAGAATTTGGTGCTTCTGGTTCCAACACCCAAACTCTAAGCACTATACTATAATGCATTTCAAAACATAGTCCCTTGGCCTTGAAAGCTCCCAGACTGGCACAGAGCTGGGGCATATTAGGGGTCTAGCTATATATAGGGATACAGATACCTATATATAACTAGCTATGGGGTATAGCTAGGCAACTTAGAATATAAGTATGTGGGTAGCATCCATGGTGTTATATAATAAGCACAGAGAGAGATCCTACTTCCACTGAAGAGTTTCCATTTAGCCAAATCTCTTTCCCAGTGTTTTCCTACATAGGCTCAGGCTCTGTGATTTCTACTTTTTTAAAGGTCACTCTTGCACTCAGAGATTTTTTTTTGCAACTAATGTTTATACAAAATTTTAATTGAACCTTAGGGGTCTTAAAAAAAATCTTCTGGCAGCCATTTAAAATTGCTATTTGGGCAGAAACTGGGAAATGTGATATGAACACTGGCCAAAGTCCCTTTTAAATCAACAAGACATATCCTTCGAACAAGTTTTTTTTAAATATAATTTCTCCATGTAAAACTCTGGCCATAAATCTCCCCAGCTAATCCAAATTGCTTACCTTGGCTCAGCTAAGGACCCCTGGCTTATTTAAACTCAAGTGGCTACATTGGATTTTCTTTAATTCAGTGAAGAAGAACAAAGTTGGTTTTGGGTTGGGTTTTTTGTTTTTTGGGGGGTTTTTTTGGCCAACTTTAGTGAAATGCACTCTTTCCATTTCCCTTTTCTTAAGTCTCCTATGGCTATATATTACCAGTTTTCTGACTTTCTGAAGTTTTTTCATAGGTTCTTAATATCTTAGAGTTGGAAGAAGAGTATTTAACAATCTTTATATTGGAAAAGGCCTTTCCAATCTCCTCATTGTACAGAAGGGGAAATGGAAGATCAAAGAGACTGAATAACTTGGTCAATGTCACAGAGCCAGTGACTGACAAGTCCAAGTGCAAGAGTGGAGACCACATCTAATCTAATGTTCTTCCTAGAATCTCTTGAAAGGGCTTAGCCCCTTTCATCCCCTCCATTGTCTTCATGTGGTGTTTGAAATTTTATTCTCACTTATCATTGGAGGGTAAAACATTCAAATTATCTGGGAGGAAGAGCAAGTCTTATTTATCTTTTAGTCATTCTCATCCATCCTTGCTAAGATTTGGTTTACTACCTTAGCCTTAAAGAGCAGATCCTTGTTGAGGAAGGTTTTGTCCGGCACTTCCATGTTTTGGTAAGCTGCATCAATACAGATTCTTGTGGTAGAAAGAAAACTGATTTAAAGTTAGAAGATCAGGATCCAAATATCAGCTCTACTGCTAATTACCCATAAGAAGTTAGTTCAGTTCTCTAAGCCTCTTTTCCTCAGTGGTCAAATGAGGTGGTTAGATTTGGTGTCCCAGCAGGGTCTCAAATTCATATCTACAGATAACTCAAAAACTAGACCTTCTAATATACAGCAGCTCCTGCTTGCCATTCTCCCCCTCCATAGAATGTCTTTGTCCAACTGTCCTTGGCCTTTCGAAATGACAGCTACACCTTGGAGTCAAGAATTAGCCAAGCTGAGAGGGAAAGGAACCTGACGGAAGAGAACACTGAGCAAGAACTAAACAACTTCAAAGCTTCAATCACGGTAAGGAAGGAACTTGACTTGGAGAGTGTTCAAGGACCGACTCATCCCCAAGATGTCCCAAGGCTATAGCAGACTGCTGCCCATGGGAAGAGGGAGGGGAAAAGAATTGTGTGTATGAGGGTCAGATGAGTTACACAGAAAGGGGATAAGTGATGGGTACCAGGGAGCTAAATATAAATTAAGAACTGATTATATTTAAACCAGAAGGCAGCTGATGGGCAGAGGAGAAGGAGACACCCTATTTTCAGGTGCTAAAATGGCCACATCTGATCAATTAATGAAGAGGCAACATAACAAAGTAGATAGAGGGCTACCCTTGAAGCCCAGAAGATCTGTTGAGGTCCCACCTCTGTGACATACTATGGCTGTGTGATCCTGGACAAGTCAAATTGCAGCAAAGGTGCTGACCCTGAATTGGTAGAAGGAACTTTCTTCCTCATCTGGGGGTTTCTTATAACACAAATTGATAGATCCATTTGTATCCTCTTATCTGCCATGTGGAAAGTAGCCCTGGCTTGGAATGGTTTTCCAAGATTACTCTGCCTGAGGGGGAATGGGGGAAAGGTTTGCCTAAACTAGGGCTATGGGCTGAGGCCATCTATGTAGGTGTGTGACCTTCTGGCCTCTTTTTAGTCCCAGATGGAGGCTAGCTTCTTCTCCCTTACCTTTTGACTCCCTTCCCTGGCTGCCAGTCAGTGTCCAGGTGTCTGTTTCATTTTTATTTGGGGGCTTAGAAAATCCTATGTCCAGATTCTTTGGGCTGTGTTGAAAATCTCCCCCCCCCAATTTGCCAAAGTATAGAGGATGAATCTGACTAAAGGGCAGGTTAAGTCTCTATCAAGCCTGGAAGAGCTTTTCCAGGGCAGGCCA
Organism: Myrmecobius fasciatus; assembly: GCA_023553655.1. Taxonomy (NCBI): domain Eukaryota; kingdom Metazoa; phylum Chordata; class Mammalia; order Dasyuromorphia; family Myrmecobiidae; genus Myrmecobius; species Myrmecobius fasciatus. The sequence continues at coordinate 121,986 of JAJPUD010001670.1, read as the reverse complement.
GCCCAGAGACTGCTTCAGCCCCTAAGCTCAGCAACTATGGGATGAGGAAGGGTAAGATAAGGTAAGGAGGGGGAGCATTCAGATCTCCCATTTTTCTATTCTCAGAATGTTCCATCTTCTCCTTCCTTTCAGTCTTCAGCATCTATCTGGCAGCCCTGTGAACACCGAGAGACCTATGAGAAACTGTTGGAAGATATTGCTGTTCTACATCGCTTGGCTGCTCGCCTCTCCAGCCGTGCTGAAATGGTTGGGGCAGTCCGCCAGGTCAGACCACTGACCTTCCTCCTTCCACTTCCTCACTCCAGACCCTGCTCATCTCAAGACATTGCTGATCCTAAAGGAAGTAATCGGGCCTTCCATCATGGGGCTGTAATCTCTTAGTTGAATCTATTAGCCTAAGAAACCACTGTTGGGAACACAGGTACCAGGTGGCCCTGAAGGACATTATGATAAGAGAGTGAGCTGCATTGATACTCCTTAAACTCAGGTCTCATCCCCCAAATAAACCTAAGTACCTATTATGGGCCAAGCACTGAGCAGGGATACAAAAGAGGGGGTGGTGGAATAGTCCCTTCTAATGGGTAAAGCAAAATGCAAATAATCATGTACATACAAGATATAGACAAGGTAAATTGGAGGTAATTTCTGAGAGAAGGTATAGGCAGGCTTCATGCAGAGACTGAGCTTTATCTGAGTCCTAAGAGAAGCTAGGAAGCAGAGGTGAGGAGAGAGAACAATCCAGGCATGAGGAACAGATAGCTGATGAATAGAGCGTCATCCTTGAAGAACCTCAAGAACACCAGTGTGAAAAGTGAGACCCAGAGAGAGGAAGAACCTTACCCAAGACAGATTAAACATATTGGGCTGAAATATATGAGAGATAAAAAAAATGTCTTACACCTGGATTCAAATAATCGACTTCACAATTTGAGGAGCCTCATGTGGCTAGACAGCTCCTGAGGAAAGCTCTGGTGGCTTTTGTTGACTACCGTAGTGGGATATGGCAGCAAGGAAAGTCAATGAACTCTTGGGCCACTTTCAGAGATGTATAATATCCAAGACTTAGCCTTATCCATAGCTGGAGTTCAGTTGTGTGAGTCCCATTTTAGTAGGGCCAATGGTGAACTGGATAGAACCCAGAGAATGGCCAGGATGGGAAAGGGTTTGAGTTCATGCCAAGAGAGTATTAATTGAAGAAACTTGATGTGATTTAGGAGGAACAGAGTAGCAATCTTCAATTATTTGGAGGGCTGTTTCATGGAAGAAATATTAAATTTATTTGGCCTGACACTAAAGGCAATGGTTAGCTGTTGTAAAACAGCCTTTTAGACTCAATATAAGAGAAAATTTCCTACCAATTAAAGTTGTCCCAAAATTTAAATGGGTTTCCCTGGAGGGTAGTGAGTTTCCTCTCAGTGGAAATGTTTAAATAAAGACTAAATGATAGGCATGAAAGTAATGGGAATTCTTATTCAGGTATGGGTTGGACCTCAAGATCGTTTCACTCTGAAAGTATTTGAGTTTAGGATTAGCTGAGGAAGAGGTGTTCTCTGAATTTGGCATCTCCTCTCTTGTCTCAGTGTATCCTAGCTGGCTCTCCTTCATGCCTGGAAGCCATTCTCCCTTCATCTCTGCCCCTCAGAGTCCTTCTGTTCCTTCAAGGACCACCCAGAGCATTATCTCCTTCAAAAAACTTCCCCTGCTGCCTACTCTAGTCACTTGTAGTCTCTTCCCCCTTAAATTATCATGTCTCATACTCACTTATATACATACTACAGTTCTCCAAGAAAATGAAAGTTTTTAAGAGTCTGTTTTTGCCTTTATAATAATCCCAGTACCCAGAACAGTGCCTGGTACCTGATAGGTGCTTAATTGTGGTGGTTGTTAAGTTGTTTCAGTCCTGATTCTTTGTGGCCCCTTTTGGAGTTTTATTGGCAAAGACTGATATGGTCTGCCATTTCCTTCTCCAGCTCATTTTACAGAGGGGGAAATGGAGGCAAGCAGGGTGAAGTGACTTGCCCAGAGTCATATAGATAATAAGTATCTACGGCTGGATTTGAACTAATGAAGATGACATTTCCTGACTCTAGGCCCAGCACCTTATCCATTGTGCCACCTGAATGGAATTAGCTCTCACCCTTCTTGCTGCTGATGCTTAGCCTCTGTTGAAGGTCTCATATTTCTGATTGGTGGGCTTTGGGGCTATCATGTCATTCTGTTGACTCACATTGATATTCTTCACTTATTTTAGCTGTTCTTCTCTATGATATCTAGCTTGGCAAATATGCAGGGTGGCCCCAAAGTCTTAGTGCAGGATTAAGCTATTAAAACTTAAAACCTGCACAAAGACTTTGGACCCATCCTTCCTTATAAAGGCTTTTATGGAAAGGTACACTTTCCAAATGGTCTTTGAGACCCTTCCCACCTCTGGCATGCTATCTTTTGAGGCTCTGAAGTCTGTCCTACATTCTGAAGTCTCCCAGGGCATTATAGTGCAAAGAGCATCGGACTTAGAATGAGAGAATATGGATCTGAATCCCACCTACAGATGTCAGTCTGTTCAAGTCACTTCAACTAGTTGAGTCTTAATTTCCTTATCTGTAAAATGAGGGAAACTGGATTAAATCATCTCTAAGATTCCTCTAGTTCTAGATCTGGGCTCCTATAGTCTTTTTTTTAAATTTTTTTTATTTTATTTGCATAACATATGTGTGGGTAATTCTTCAACAATAACCCTTACATAGCTTTCCGTTACAAATTTTCCCCCCAACTCCCCACCCCTCCCCTAGATGGCAGGATATCCACTACATGTTAATTATGTTAAAATATTGGCAAATCGAATATATGTATACATATTTCCAAACTTATCATTGTTGTGCAAGAAAAATCTTATCTACACAAAAGATATGTCAGATAAAGGAAACACAATGTAAGCAAACATCAATCAAGGAGTATGAGAATGTTATGTTGTGGTCCACATTTCACATCCCTCTCTCTGGGTGTATATGGCTTTCTTCACTGAACAATTAGAATTGGTTTGAAGCATTTAATTGTTGAAGAGAGCCATGTCCATCAGAATTGATCGTCATATAGTATTGTTGTTGCCGTGTATAATGATCTCCTGGTTCTGCTCATTTCACTCAGCATCAGTTCATGTAAGTCTCTCCAGGCCTCTCTGAAATCATCTTGCTGGTCATTTATTACAGAACAATAATATTCCATAACATTCATATACCGTAATTTATTCAGCCATTCTCCAATTGAAGGGCATCTATTCAATTTCCAGTTTCTAGCCACTACAAAAAGGGCTGCCACAAACATTCTTGCACATGTAGGGCCCTTTCCTTCCTTTATGATTTCTTTGGGATATAAGCCCAATAGAAATGCTGCTGGGTCAAAGGGTATGCACAGTTTGATAACTTTTTGTGCATAGCTCCAAATTGTTCTCCAGAATGGTTGTATCCGTTCACAACTCCACCAACAATGCATCAGTGTCCCAGCCCTCCCACAACCCCTCCAACATTCATCATTAACTTTTCCTGTCATTTTAGCTAATCTGACAGGTGTGAAGTGGTACCTCAGGGTTGTCTTGATTTGCATTTCTCTGATCAATAGTGATTTGGAGCACCTTTTCATGTGACTATAAATAGTTTTAATTTCATTGTCTGAAAATTGTCTGTTCATATCCTTTGACCATTTATTGATTGGAGAATGGCTTGAATTTTTATAAATATGAGACAATTCTCTATATATTTTAGAGATGAGACCTTTATCAGAACCCTTAAATGTAAAGATGATTTCCCAATTTATTGCTTCCCTCCTAATCTTGTCTGCATTGATTTTGTTTGTACAAAAACTTTTTAACTTAATATAGTCAAAGTTATCTATCTGGTTTTCAATTAAGAGTTCCAGTTCTTCTTTGGACATAAATTTATTCCATCTCCATAGGTCTGAGAGGTAAACTATATTACATTCCTCTAATTTACTTATAGTATCACTCTTTATATCCAGATCATGAACCCATTTAGATCTTATCTTGGTATGTGGTGTTAGATGTGGGTCAAGCCTTAATTTCTTCCACACTAGTTTCCAGTTTTCCCAGCAGTTTTTGTCAAATAGTGAATACTTATCCCAAAAGCTGGGGTCTTTGGGTTTATCAAAGACTAAATTGCTATAGTTATTACCTAGTTTGTCTTGTGATTCTGTCCTATTCCACTGATCGACTACTGTATTTCTTAGCCAGTACCAAATGGTTTTGATGACCTCTGCTTTGTAATATAGTTTTAGATCTGGTAAGCAAGTCCACCATCGTCAGCCTTTTTTTTCATTAATCCCCTTGAAATTCTTGACCTTTTGTTTCTCCAAATGAACTTTGTTACTATTTTTTCTAGATCTGTAAGATAATTTCTTGGGAGTTTGATTGGTATGGCACTAAATAAGTAAATTAGTTTGGGTAGTATTGTCATTTTTATTATATTCGCTCGGCCTACCCATGAGCATTTTAAGTTTTTCCAATTGACTAGGTCTGATTTTATTTGTGTGGAAAGTGTTTTGTAGTTTAGTTCATATAGTTCCTGACTATCCCTTGGCAGATAAATTCCCAAATATTTTGTACTATCAACAGTTATTTTGAATGGAATTTCTTTTTGTATCTCTTGCTGCTGAACTTTATTGGTAATATATAAAAATGCTGATGATTTATGTGGATTTATTTTGTATCCTGCAACTTTGCTAAAGTTGTGAATTGTTTCTAGTAGTTTTTTAGTTGAGTCTTTAGGGTTCTCTACGTATATTATCATGTCATCTCCAAAGAGTGATAATTTGGTTTCCTCATTACCTACTCTAATTCCTTTAATCTCTTTTTCTTCTCTTACTGCCAAAGCTAACATTTCTAAGACAATATTAAATAATAATGGTGACAGTGGGCAGCCTTGTTTCACTCCTGATCTTATTGGGAATGGTTCTAGTTTGACTCCATTACATATGATGCTTGCTGAAGGTTTTAAGTAGATACTACTAATCATTTTAAGGAAATGGGCTCCTATAGTCTTGCCTCTGATATTTCCTATTCATCAATCAGTCAAGGTTATTTCTTCCCCTTGCCTTATCTGTCTTGATTCCCTAATCTTATCTACCTCTTTTGTTCTTTCCTTTTAGGAAAAGCGGATGTCCAAGGCTGCGGAGGTTATGATGCAGTATGTAGAGAATCTGAAGAGAACTTATGAGAAGGACCACGCAGAGCTCATGGAATTTAAGAAACTAGCAAACCAGAATTCAAGTCGAAGCTACGGTCCCTCTGGTAAAACCGAGTGGGATTTCTGTCACCTCAGGGAGTCCTTGGGGAGTGTAAAGCCTGTCCTTGCATCGATTAGGCAGGCAGCTAGTTTTGTGAACTACCCAATTATGTGCCAGCCACTGTGCTCAGAGCCAGATTCAAAGGAAGGCAGAATCAGGCCCTGCCCTCCAGCAGCTGATAGTCTAATGAGGAAGACAACATGCAAATGTATGTACAACAAGTTATAGAAAGGATTATGAGGGGTTCATCTCAGAGGGAAAATGACAGATTTGGGACAGAGTTCTTGCAGAAGGTGGGACTTTTGCTGAGCTTTGAAGGAACCAGGAAAACAACGAGACCCAGATGAGCAGGGAGAGTATTCTTGGCATGGGGAATGGCTGGCAAAGATGCACAAAGCTGGGGGAAGAAGTGTCTTGTTGGAGGAATGGCCAGGAGGCCAGAGTCACTGAAGTGAAGAGCTTGGGTAAGGAGGCTGGAAAGGTGTCAGGCTGTGAAGGGCTGTAAAAGCCAACCAGAGGATTTTATATTTGGTCCTGAAGGCAATAGGGAGTGATTAACACTTATGGAATAGGGGATGATAGGGACAAACCTGTATTTTCATAAGATCAATTTGATAGCCGAGTGAAGAAGGGACTGAGCTGGGAAAGACTTGAGGCAAGGAGACTAATCAACAATCTATTTAAATAGTCCAGGTGTGAGGTGACTGGGACAGGTAGGTGATGTGGTGGGTAGAACACCAGGCCTGGAGTAGTTTTGTGAGCCCGAGTTAGTCATTCAACACCATACGCCTCAGTTTCCTCATCTATAAAATGAACTGGAGAAGGAAATAGCAAACCACTCCAGGTTTGTTTGTTTGGTTGGTTTTTTGTTGTTGCTTTTTGCAAAAACAAAAACAAAACAAGACAAACAAAAAAAAGTAAATAGGGTCACAAAAAAAACCAACTGAAAACATTGTGTAAATTGGCTTATATGGCCTCATAGAAATCTCTGACTTGGTGATTCCACCCATCAGTTGGAAGCAGGTAAGTGGAAGCTAGAAGACTGTTTGGAAGCAGAAAAACTCCAGTAGGATTAAAAGCATTAGGCAGAAAATGCAGAATATAGAAGATATACTTCACAATAAGTGAGCATTAGTTACAAGGTGCATCCATTCAGTCCTCTTTAAAATTAAGGAAATACTGAGGATCAAAGGGATTTTATTTCAGTTTCAAGCATGAAACATCTGCTATGCTGTCCTGTGGGTTTGGGGCTAAGAGAAATACATCAATAAGAGACAGACTTGCCCTCAGCCAGCCCATAGTCATGGAGAAAGGAAATAAAACACACACATAAATGGATATAAAACAAGTAGAATATTGTAAATAGCTAAGTAGACTCTAAAACAGGGCTCCTTGAACTTTTTCCACTCATGATCCCATTTCATCCAAGAAATTTTTGCATCATCCCAGATATATAGCTATGTAAAATAGATATTCAAATCAAGCATTTATTGATAATAAATCACAATTTCATGACCCCCCCATATTCATTTACATGATCCTAAATGAGGTCACGAACCAGTTTAAGAAGCTTTGCCCTAAAATGCCATGAAGTCAGATGATTCACTTCTGGCAGCTGAGAGCAGCAGCAAGTTTTCTGGTACAGGGGACATTGGAATGGAGTCTTGAAGGTTGGGTGGGATGGCAGTAGGTAGAGATAGTGGGAAAGAAGGCCATTCTAGACCAGAGAAGAATATGGGCAGAAGCCCAAAGGTGAGGTATTCCAGGAAATGTCTGGGGAGGAGGGGTAGTGAAATGTGCAGTTTGGATGAAGCCCAAAATTTATGAGCAAGGTTAGAAATGCACATGAAAGCTGGAAAAACTGGAGCCTGATAGGATACAGGCATCCTGAAACATGACCTTGTTTACTCCATATATTTTGTTGATTGAAATCCAATACTAACAAAATGGAACCAAAGAAGTAATGGAGAAAACAGTGAACAGCCTCTCAAGGGTCACACCAGGGCAAACAGAAATTATACAATAGTTTTAGGAGTTAATGACTAAACTATCTTAGACAATCACCTGCTTCTCAGAGAAGTTGAGGGAATCATTGCCAATGGTCACCCAGTTAGAGATAAGATTTGAATCTAGTTCTTTTCTTAATTCCTAAGTACAAAAGTCTATGCATTATACCACATGTTGCAATAGAAACTAATTAGCACTACTAACAAGGATAAAGGTTGAAAGGCCTCCAGCTTCCAAGACTGAATTCAGGTGTAGCTCTGTGATTGGTTATAAGAGATATGGTCCAAGACTGTTCTATTAATCCAATGACTTTTAACATGAGGGGAGATGAAACCAAATTACAAGAAAATTACCAAAATCACCATGAGTTTTCACTAATGGATTAGAGGAGAATGATGGGACTTGGAAGATTCCAGGTGTTATCTCTCTTTCAATTCTCATTTTTGTTTTTTGCTGAGAGAGCCCAAGCAGAGTAATTTGTGTTCATGGTTGTTATTGCTATAATAAGATAATGTAGGAGTACGATATATACAATGATAAGCCTGGATTAGTAGAACTATGATGTGATATTTAGCCATTTTTCAGTCATGTGTGACTCTTCACAATCCCATTTGGGGTTTTCTTGGCAGAAATACTGTAGTGGTTGGGCTTTTCCTTCTCCAGTTCATTTTACAGATGGGGAAACTGAGGCAAATTGGGTTAAGTGACTTGCCCCAAGTCACACAGCTCATAAGTGTCTGAGGCTGGATTTGAACTCAGAAAAGGAATCTTCTTGGCTCCTGGCCTGACACTCTAACCACTGTACCATACCATAGAAATACAGTACCTTGAAAAAATGGAGTGATAGTCCTGCCCTCTGCCCTGCTCAGCTCACAAATTGGAGTGTTGTGTTCAGCCTGGGTGAAGGACATGGATATTTTAGAATGTGTCCAAGAGAGGTCAGCTAAGTGTGAATCCCTCCCACTGGAAGGATTCAAGTGCATGAACATATATATGTCAGGGATGCTGTAAAATGGGCTTCTGTGAGTGCATTAGATAACATGTGATGTCCTTTCTGCTCTAAGATTCTGTTTTTCTAAAAGTGAGTGTCCTGGGTGACAATAAGCCTTTTCCCTGATAATAATGACTGTTAGAATATAAATAATGGCTACAATAATTGTTTTAGATAATACTTTAATTATGTACTCTGATCAATCCTCCCAATAACCTGCTAGGCAAGTGCTATTACTATCATTTTAAAGATGAGGAAACTGAATCTTAGAGAGGTGAAGTCTCTCAAAGTCACACAAGAACTCAGGGTCATACAAATGCTTGAGGTAGAATTTGAACTCAAAACCACTCAAATCCAAATTTAACTCTCTATCCACTGTATAACCTAGCTCTCCCTACAGAGCTGAATAGTTGTTTCTACCCCATATCTTTTCATTGCACTTGCAGGCCAGTTGCTAGAGTCATCAGAAATCATTTCCTAGCAAGTAAAGCCTGTGCCAGAGGGAATCAGAGTGCTGGCTATTGAGAGATAAACAGCACGAGAAAATGGACCTTTTAAAGACCACAATTCCTGGATATTGCAAACATCCTTAGTTACAAAGAATTGGAGGAGGGGGAATGCAAAAGGCATATCCCAGATGGAGAAATCTTTATAAACAGAATGCTCAGAGAGTTTTCTGGGGAACATCAGCAGCTTTTTTCCCAAACCAAATTAGAGATGCACAAAGCTATTTTGGCTCAAGTTTAGTAAATGAGGGCCTAAAATACCCTGGCTTAGCAAACAGTTCATCGCCAATGTTTGGAGTTGGGAGAGTGAGTTAATTCATTCCTAATTTCAACACCCAGAAACCCAGCCCAACATTCCTTAAACCTAACCACTGGGCTTATTGATAATATGTGAACCGCCATGCCCAGAAAGGATGCAGGGATACATATACCAATCACTTTCACCAGCCACCAAATTGCTGGCTTCTAATAGGTAAAATTGTAGACGCAGTAGTGTCCATATTGCAGGCTTAGCATAGTGCCTAGCCCATAGTAGGTGCTTTATAAATGCTTGTTAACTTGACAGAGTGGCAGTTAGGGGCCATAATGTTTTATAGTCAGAAGGTCAAGGAAGTCTTTATTCAGATGTTCCATGCCACGGCTAGAAGATCCTAAGCACCTTTCAAACTCCAAATCGTGATAGGGATGCACAGAGAGGGGCTGGTAGAATTGATTTGATGTCAGAGATCACATTGCTAGATCCCTGTTGTTGTTGTTTACCTGTCCCCTTCTAACCAGTCTGCAGCAAAGAGCTGCTGTGAACTTCTCACTAGAACTTGAGTATTCATATATCTGTCAACTGGGATCCAGGTTATTGAGACTTACAAGAACCAGACTGGGCAATTATCCAAATGTCTTCCTATGTGGCCTAGCTGCTCCCCCATCTCCTCCAACTGTAGCTGGGTCAGGATTTGTGTATGTTAGGATACTGCATGTATGTGTTTATATTATAATTTTAGACAAATAATCTGGTAGCATTTCCTTCATTGAGGCAGCTTGGATTATGTGAATGGGACTAGGATCAAAAAGCCTTGAGTTTGAATTCTGCTTCAGACACTTGCTTCTTGTATGACTCTAGGCAAGCTCCACATCCTCATCTATAAAATGGGGATAAGAATAATAGTACCTACTTCACAGGGTTGTTGAGAAGATCAAATAAGGTAACTTAAATAAAACTTTTTGCAAGCCTTACAGTGTTATAGAAATGCTAGCTATCATCATCATCATTATTCTTATAGGGATCTTCCCATTTTGTTGAGCATTCCTTAAGTCAATAATTATTAAGCACCTTCTGTATACCAGCCCTTATTCTAAGAACTATAGAAGATATAAAAACGCTATCATCTTCCTCATTATTATTCTTATCATGACCTGCCCATTTTGTTGAGCATTCCTTAAGCCAACATTTATTAAGCATTTTCTGTATACCAGGCCTTGTTATGAGAACTATAAGAGACATACATATAAATAAGGCATGGTCACTGCCTTCATAGAGGATATACTCATAAGAGTAATAATAAAATAGATTCACAAAAAATATACAAAATCAAACATGTGATAAATGCATATAAACATGATAAATGTATAGGTACATAATAAATGGTTGTTTTTTTTTAAATTGGGTTGAACCTTAGAAAAGGCATAAGCAGCTAAATGGTGTTCAACTTGCAACTAAGAAGACCTTAGTGCAAGTCGGACCTCAGGTGATTAGTAGCTTTGTAATCCTGGACAAATCATACAACCTCTGTCTCAGTTTCCATAACTGTGAAATGGGGATGACCTACCTTCCAGGGCTGCTGTAAGAATAAGTTGCAGTGAGGTGATTCAGGTCAATTCCAATAGACTTGTGATAGAGAGAGCCATTTGCATCCAGAGAGAGGACTATGGGTACTGAATGTGGATCACCACATAGTATTTTCGCCATTTTGTTCTTGTTGGCTTGCTTTTATTTTTTTCTCATTTTTTCCCTTTCTGGTCTGATTTTTTTGTGCACCATAATAAAAGTAGAAATATATGTAGAAGAATTGCATATTTTTCACATTTGAAATTACTTGACATGGGGGGGGAAGAGGTTAGGGAGAAGGGAAGGAGAAAAAAAATGAAACACAAGGTTTTTCAGGGGTGAATGTTGAAAACTATGCATATATTTTGAAAATAAAAAGCTATTATTAAAAAAGGAAAAAAGAGTAAGTTGCAAGGACATTAATGTTAGCTGTCATTGTTATTGCTATTATTATTATTATTATTATTATTATTATTATAAACAGTCTGTGACCAGAGATATCCTTGAATCTTTTCCAACCTTGTAGGACCACTGACATCATCTGTTATGAGAGCTTGATGACAATGTTACTAGGCAGAACAGTGGTACAGCAAGCAGGAAAATGCTGGGTGATATTGCATAGTGGAATAAGGGGGGTCAAGAGTCCTGAACTCTGAGCTCCAAAAGTGGCCCCACCCAATCAAGAAGTATTTATTAGGTACCTATTTCAGGATGGACACTGCACTAAGTGTTAATATATAAAGAAAAAGAAAAAAAATGTCCTTGCCCCTAAGGAGCTTACATTCTAGTTGGGAGACATGACATTCATATGAGATAAATACAGAATAAATGGAAGGTAACCTTAAGAGGGAGGCTTTAGCAGATGGGGAGATCAGGAAAGTCTTCCTACAGAAGACTTTTGAGCTGAGTCTTGAAGGAAGCCAGAGATTCACAGAGGTGGAGGAGAAGATACGGAAGGGGCCAAAAGATCTCATTTCAGAGTGTTCCTGCATTCACCCCAAGCTTCACGGAGGGCTGAGCCAGGAGCATTCGTGGGGTGGGGGGTGTCTTTGGACAATTTCTAGCACTTTTCTCTATGCCTTCCCTGAATTTGGTCAGAAGTGATTGATGATGTTCTCTATGTCTCTTCCTGTTGCTGCAGAAGATGGAGTCCCCCGTGCCACCAGATCCATGTCTCTCACTCTGGGAAAGGTAGGCTGCCTGCAAGGTGGGGGGAAATACAGCTGCTCAGAAGGGAATTGGGAATTGTTCAGTAGGTGCTCCATCATAACCTAAGACCATGGTCTTTTAAGCCAGAAAACCATCCAGATACAAATTCATTAGACATTCGCTTCTGAGGTGATCTTGAACCTTAATCTTTCTCTGATAGTTTCCTCATCTACAAATGGGAAGTCCCTGCAGAAGGGCATCTAAGTGACACAATGAATAGAGCTCTGGGACCAAGAGCCAGGAAGAGCTGAATTCATATCTATCCTGAGGCACTTACTAGCTGTATGACTCTGGGCAAATTATTTAACTTCCGTATGCCTCGGTTTCCTCAACTGAAAAATGGGGACAATAATAGCACCTACCTCCCAATGTGTTGAAAAGATCAAATAATATTTTTAAAGCACTTAGCACAGTGTTAGTATGCTTCACAGGATATGTGTGAGGACCCATTCATATTCAAAAGCCCCTTCCTGAAATTAAGGATCTGTTGGGGTGGGATCATGGGATCAAAGAGGTCATTGATTCCAACCTCCTAATTTTACAGATGAAGAAATTTCCACAACTAGTAGAAATTTCCACTCACTAATGTAAGTGAGATTTGAACTTAAATCAGAGATTTCAAAATTAGGGGAAACTTCTTAATACTTAGAGCCCTCAAATAGAATATCTGCCTCATCAGGTATGGTCAGGTAGTCCCTTTTTGTCACTAGAGCTATTTAAAGTGGGTGACTACTGGACAGGAGTGCTACAGAGGAGATTCTTGCTTCAAGCAGGAGAGCCTATCTTCCCACTTTTAAGAATTCATATTTCAAAAATTTCCAAAAAAAAAAATCCCCTAACCCTTTTTTCCCCAGAGTCATAGGATAGGAGGGCAGGGCAGCATTTAGTTC
>JAJPUD010001670.1:81475-109256 GCA_023553655.1 Myrmecobius fasciatus | reverse complement strand
TCATCAGTTAGGCCAGCCACCATTGTCCCACTGAGGATGGCCGGGCTCAAGGCCTTCCTGTTAGTGAACCCTTTTCTTCCTGCAGAACATGCCACGTCGGAGAGTCAGCGTGGCCGTAGTCCCCAAGTTTAATGCTTTGAACATTCCTGGCCAGCCTTCCAGCACATCACCCATCCCATCCTTACCAGGCCTGGTGAGTATGACTAGGGGAATAATGGTGGCCCAGAACTAGACTTTGGGACCACTGGAAAGAGAACCTCCAGGAGCAGAAGAGAAGCTACAGGAAAAAATAGTGACCTTAGGGTGAGCTTATAACACATTCAGTCATTCAGCAGACAATCTTCTGTCTGTCATTGACTTGGGTAAGGACAGTGAGGCCTTGAATTTTGGTTTGAATTTTACATTTTACAACACAACTTATAATTCACTCTGCACAATTCAGAGGCAAACATGGAATAAAAGATAACAGATCTGGCCTTGGATTTAGGGGAATCTGGGCTCAGATTCTGCCCCTGACACATTCTGGTCACATAACCCTGGAGAAGACACTTAAACTCACAATGACAGAACAGGTCTAGTCCTCTCTCTATGGACAATATAAGTTTGTTATTGTCCTAGCCAATATTATTTCTCCGAGAAGGAACAGAAGAAATAATGTAGCTTCAGACCCTTTTGGGGAAAAAAGGCAAAAAAAATCTCATTACAAAGAAAATTTCTCTATCACAAACTATTTCTGCATCCCACATATCTTTCTGTCTCTCTGTGTCATTCTTTTTCTTTATGCCTGTCTTTTCTGTATCTCTCTGACTCTGTGTGTCTGTCTCTTTCTGTGTGTCTTGTCTCTCCTGTTTCTCTCTCTCTCTCTCTCTCTCTCACACACACACACACACACAGAAAAGAACATGACTATTGTTTGTATTATCAGTAATGAGAAGAAAGCTGTAGCTAAGTTCTATTCACAGCTCTATTGTTCTGCCAAACAAGAGCAGGTTTCCTTTGGTTCCTCTCCCCCCTCCTTTGGCCTGATTCAAACTTCTTGTGAAACTACAATCTCAACCTAAACTCCCAAGCCAAAGACCAAAATAAAACCACCCACATGAAGTCTAGGAGCTTGAAGAAAGAAAGGGGACCATAGGCATAGCACACTCCCACCACTCCCTCTCTTAAAACTCTATTGTTTTTAGACTTGCTTTTTAAATTTTCTTCCTTCCTTCCTTCCTTCCTTCCTTCCTTCCTTCCTTCCTTCCTTCCTTCCTTCCTCTCTCCCTCTCTTCTATTTTTCTTTCTTCCTTTTTCTTTTCTTTTTCTCTCCTCTCTTTTCTTCCTTCTCCTTTCCCTCTTCCCTCTTCTTCTTCCACTTCTTCCTCCTCTTCTTCCTCTTCTACCTCTTTTGTTCTCTCTCTCTCTCTCTTTCCTTCCTTACTTCCTTCCTTTCTTCATTCCTTCTTTTTACATTTCTAGATGTTTCATCTCTAGCCTGGAAATATCAGTTTTCCAGCACCATGTTTACTTACAGATTCCATTACAAGAAAACACCTTGGACATCCTCTGAGTTCACTCTAAGTAGGATTTCACCCGCAAGAGCTCTGGGTAACTGGAAGCTTTGGTAGTAAATAACAACACACTGGTTTGCCTTCTGCCTAGCAATACACAACACATGAAGAAGTCTGGGGTTAGGGCTCACCTCTACAAACCCCATTGAAAGGATTCAAACGTTCAAATTCTTAAGAGCTGAACAGATGGAGAGGAAGCAGTGAAAGGAAGCAAGTCACCCTCACTATGCTTTCAATTCCCATTCAGACTGAAAAGGACAGAGGAAGGCTTAAGGCAATCCAGGATGATGGCTCAGGAGTCGAAGTAGCCCTTGAGAGTACAGGACATCTGGGGAGGAGAAGAGGAACTCACTTGTCTAGCTATGCATATAGGACATACTAATCCACCTGCATGTTTTGCTCTGATTTATTTAGAGGAATGAAAGATTTATATTATTTTCACTACAGGCTGAAACACCAAATGGGAAAGGAAACTCCTCAGCTTCCCTGGCTCCACCAGCACTTTTAGAGAAGTAAGTTTTCTGGTTTGATTTTTCATTTTAGGCTGTTTAGAAACTTGCTTTAGTTGGTTGGACTATTTCTGTCTTTCTGTACTGTCTTTCCTTTCTCACCTCTTCCATCTTTCCCTAACCTCTCCCCTCCCATCTCACCTCTTCAACCTATTTTCCTTCCTCCTCCCATTCCAGCACATATCATCCTCCTTTATCCTGTACTTTCTCTATATCATTTTCATCCCCTCCATCTTCCTTTACTTCCTCTTTCCTTCTCTTTTCCCCTTCCTGTCCTCTGCCTCTTTCTCTTTCTTTCTCTCTTTCCATCTCTCTCCACCTTTCCTTTTCTCTCTCTTCTTCCCAATTTAATCCCTTTTATCTTCTTTCCTTCTCTAACTCTCCCTCTTCCTCATCTCCTCTCTTTCCTCACTTCCCTTACCTTTTCTCTCCTTTTCTCTATTCTTCTTCTATTTCCCTTTCCACTCCCCTCACATCCTATCTTCCTTTCTGCTTCTCCTCCATCCTTTTGCCTTTCTCCTTCTGTCCTATCTCTCTCCTTATTTTTCCTTCTCTTGCTCCTTTTCCCAACTCCTACTCTCAAGGTCAAGAAAAAAAAGTGATTTGAATTTATGAACTTTTATGGAAAATGATTTATTTGGCCCTCTAAGGATCCAGGAGACTGTAGTTTGATCCATGTTATTGCAGTTTATAAAATTATGAAGAAAATATGTTGAATTTTGTGCTGATCTGAGGTCTTGGCTTCACTTGGGAAAGTTTCCTATTTCAGGCTTCTGTGCCCCATGCATTTCTTTCCATTTTAAGACAGAAAAGCTAGGCGACTGGACCCACTCCTATGATGCAGCGATCTGTATGACCCAAATAGATCATTTGCTTTGTAGAACCTTTCCCCACCTGGCTGAAGAATCAGTCCTTGTAAAGATTTCTCTTCCCCCACCAACTGGAAATGTTGCCTCCCACTTTTAAAAAGCCATTTACTCTTTCTTTAAAGAATCTTCAATTTAGTTTTTCTCCTAGGGCATAACAACATAGATCTAGAACTGGAAGGGACCTTAAAAGTCACTCTAATCCAAGCTCCTCATTACACACAGAGAGAAACTGAGAACTAGAGAGATGAATTGTCTTGCCCCAAGTTATGCAGATTTTAAGTGGTAGACCAAGGATTTGAACTCTTAAATCAGAGAGAGATGGAGAGAGATAAATTCAGAGACAGAAATAGAGAAAGAAAGATGGGATGGCAGGAGGGGGTCCTTCAGAGAGACATCTAAAAGTCCCTTATAGTCCTGAAATGCTACAATTTTGTAATTCTCAATGAAGCACAGAAGCGGGGGGGGGGGGGAATTTCATGTATAATCCCCAAGGGCACATAATCCAAAAGTCTTGTAAAAGCATTGTAAGACATGTTTCCCATTACTTTCTGGACTCGTCTTGGGTAGACTCACCATCACATTTCCAGAACACACACAGATGGAGAAGGGATGGGTAGTAATAGTCAGGTATGTGAAAACACTAATATGGAACCTGGGAGAATTGACAAAGTCAAGAATTGAGGGCTGGCTGCATTGATTATCATAGGCAAAAGATCCAGAACTCCTCCACTCTGGCTGGGACCTGCAGCTGGATCCCAGATCAATAGCCACCACAATCCCACCAAACCCCTTCCTTCTCATCTGAAAAAGATGTGTGGATTTTAGTGAATTATAAAGCCAATGTGTGTTATGAATATGATAGTGGCCAAAAAGGCAAATGTGATATGCATTAAGAAAGGCATATGATTTCCAAAAATAGAAAGGAGAATTGTCCTCCTCTATTCTGACCTGGTCAGATCACACCTGGAATGCTTTGTTCACATTTGAAAATCACACTTTAGAAAGAACCACCAAAGGCTGGATGACTGACCACACTTGCTGGGCCTGTTCTATATAGGATTCATGTGTACAGGTCAAATTATATTGTCTCTGAGGCTCCTTCCAATTCTGAACTTCAGTAACTTCAGAATAGAATTTTACAGAACAGAATACAGGGGAGAAAATTGGGGATACTCAAGAGAAGGGAAGTGACTTGCCCAAAGTCACAGAGTAAGTTAATGACAGCAGTCATCTGTATTCCCAGTTCAGCATGGAATCTTCCAGTGTACCCCACTGCCTCCAGCAAACTCCATGAATTCAGTGTTACCAGTTCACATCAAAATTGCATTTTGTTTAAACAAAAGATACTTAACAACACTTGCAAAACAAAGACTAGATACATAACAATTTTATGATTGTTCATTTAAAAAAAGTCAAAACAGAATCACTCACTTCATCAAAAATTCCTACTGGAGTCTCCTTAATTACCTTAATAAAGTCTCCCTATTAGCTTAAGACAAAATACAAATGGTCCTTAACAATATGGCTACAACCTATTTTTCCAGGCTTATTTTATATTACTGAAGGAAGTAAAAGGCTAAGTAACATTTCAGAACTCCACAGAGTCATCAGACCAAGTTGTTATTTTATTGTTTTTATGATAACATCTAAAATTTCTTCAACTTTGATTTTTAAAGCAATCAATGCAGGAAGACTTCCAGATTTAGCCATGTTAACATCAAATGGGAGATTGTAAATTAGGTTTTTAACCTTTTTTTCCAGCATTGTTGGAGAATAAATAGTTAAAATTACCCCTACTCTCAAAAGAGCTCTTGACACAATTCAAAACTCTCAGCATGGGTTTAAAAAAAAAGCCTACTATGAAAGTTCCTTTAGCTAAGAGCCATCATGAATACCTTTCTCTAATCAATACAACTGTTTCTTACTCTGGATTGTGGTCTATCTGGTTTCTTAAAATGGGCACCACAGATTCTCATTGCCCGGTTTCATTTTATACTAAATTAAAGTCTAAATTAAGCAGACCTCTGCTTTAATGGACAAAGATAGAAGAAATCAAAGATGTGGCTCTGAGCTCTAATTTCTAATAATAAGTATGCTTCATAAGGCCATTATCTACATTGCTACTTATTCTCAGCTATCAGATTTTTCCATTATGATAAATGTACCTTCAAGACAGGAAAAGTTCACTGTAAGGAAATAATATATATAGTATAGTATATAAACAATATATTTAATATTATTTCATAATAAACATTAATGTTTTAAATAATATTATTTAATAATAAATAAATAATATGTAAAAATTATATATAGCAGATAATATAAGGGAAAAAATGTTGTGATTGCCTGATATTTTTAATGTGTTCTCTCTCTTTCTTTCTTATTCTGGGGTCCAGTTACCAGCCTAATGAAATGTAAATTTTAAAAGGTGCCAAGCAACACAGGAGATGGGAGAGGTTGGTTCCATGGATAGGCAGAAGTGGTTAAGATTTTCTTATTAATATAGCAGGGGATGCTTACAAGGAACAGGTGCCATGTGTTTTTATCTTATGTTTGGTATTTTTCCAACAAAAGCCTGGCTTCAAAGCCTGACTTATAGTTTTGTCTGTTTTGTGAGCTCCTCTATGATAATATATTCTGATGGTAATATTAGTATATTCTGAGTTCTGATGAACCCACCCAGGAGAGTTGCAAGGACCTTTTAAAGGTGATATGGAGAATTGAGTTCCAGAATTCTGAAAAGTCCTTTGCTGGGGATGGCATCAGACAATAGAGTCTATTGATGGGGGTAAACTCATCTATCAAACAATTTGGATCATCTGTACCATTTCTTCCTCTTTTTTCCATGCTGATTTTCTGCATATTATATAGGATGTTGAGCTCTGAAAGAACTTAGACACCGTCTAAATCAACTCAATTTAACAAATGGTCTTGATGTCAAGCTCTGAAAGACCTTAGACACCTTCCAAACCAACTCAATTTAACATTTCAACAATTTGCACCTCCTGGGTTTAGTGCTAAGGGAAATATCAGGACTTAGGTAAAATGCAGTCCCCGGACTCATGTTTAGCTCATAGTCTAGGAATGGAATAAAAAAGCAACAGAAATATCCGTGATACTTTGTAGTTGTTCAATTATTTCAGGCCTGAATGATTCTTTGTGACTACCATTTGAAACTTTCTTGGCAAAGATACTTGGCAAAGGCACTTCCTTTTCCAGCTCATTTTGCAGATGAGGAAACTGAGGTAAACAGGATTCAGTGATTTGCTCAGGGTCACACAGCTAGTAAGTGTCTAAGGTTCAATTAAAACCCAGAGAGATGAGCCTTCCTGACTCCAGACCCAGTGCTCTATCCATTGCACTACCTAGCTGCCCTATCCATGATACAATGCTATATTAATAATTACTGCAGAAGAGAGATATGAATTATCTTCAGAGGACCAAAGACAAGGTCATTACCAACAGTGACCTTCAAGGAAGGTTTCTTGAAAGTAATTTGATTGGGATGTATGGCTAATCAAATGGCCTAAAGGGAGATGTTCCAGATAAAGAGATAACTGGAGCAAAATCACAGAGATGGAAAAGGACCGTTGTGTTTGGGGCAGAAACTAATCTAGTTTTGCTAAAATATCAATGCAGTGAGGGGAGTAAGATAAGGCTGGAAAGGTGGGATTTATACCTCTCACCTCTCAGAAAAAAGAGGTGATAACCTTCCAAGTCCCTCCTTGGTCTGAATTTAAACACCTGTACAAGGTCCAGACTGAAGTCATCTCATCCATTTTACAGATGAAGAAACTGAGACTTAGAAGGGGTTAAGTGATTTTCCCTATGGTCAACCAAACAATAAGTATTAGAGCCAAAATTTGAACTCATATCCCAACTCAGCTGTCTTCCCACTGTGTTGTTATTGTTGTTGTGAGCAGCTCAGTGACAGGTTGAATAGAGCAATAAGTCTGGAATTAGGAAGACCGGAGTGCAAATCCAGCCTCAGACACTTACTGTGTGGTCCTGGACAAATTATGTAACCCCTGTTTTCTTCATTTCCTCATCTGTAAAATGGAGATGATAATAGCAATGCTATATTCCTCCCAGGACTGCTTTAGGATCATAGGAGATAACCATCATAAAGCATTTAGCTCAGTGCCTGGCACATTGTGGGCACTGTGCAAATATTAGCTTTTCTTATTTTATTAAATGTGTTTATTTTGCTTAGCTAGGCTTCTTTGTTACAAAGGGAGGAGGGGAGGAATGGAGAAGCCACTGGGAAATGGGAGAAGCCATATAGGAAAATGCTGTGTGTGTGTGTGTGTGTGTGTGTGTGTGTGTGTGTGTGCGCTTTAAAAGAATGAACATCAATAACACTTTTTTTAAAAGAAAAATAAGAAAAGACAATTAATTTGGTACCAAATTATGGAGAAAGTTGAATGTCAAGCAAAGGCACGAACTTTATTTGGCAAGCAGTGGGAGTCACGGACAAATGTTAAGCAAGAATGGTAATAATACCACCCACTTGTTTCTCAGAATCCAATCCACAGGTCCATGTATATTGGCTGTGTTGTCACAAAAACACAAACATAACTGGGACCCCTGGTTTTGGCTGCCTCTGGGAGTATAAGATCCAGATTGAATCCATCAACAATTGAATTAATAGCCATTTATTCAGCACTTGCCCCGAATTCAGTGTTGGAGACATTGATATAAAGAATGAAACAATTCTCATTCTCAAGGGAGTTTCTGTTCTAAAAACATACTTGACTCCATCACTAGATATCAGCAGTAGTATCAAAGACTTGTGATGAGTTTTCCATTGCATTACTCCCTACACTCAACAAACTTTCCTTCTTATCCCTCATTTTTGGGGGGTTTTTTGGTTGTTTTGTTTTTTTACCAGTGGGAAGTCCAATGGGGAACAAGACTGTGAGAGCCCTGCCCCCAGTGCTTCACCTGCCCTGACCCAGAGTGCTTTGGAAGAGATCAGCCAAGAGATCAAGGCTAAAATCGAGGAGGAGGCCTATAACAAAGGGTAAACTTACAAGTTGATTTCTTTTTGTTTGTTTTACTATTTTTATTTTCCCCCATTACATGTAAAATAATTTTTTACATTTGTTTTTAAAATTTTGAGTTCCAGATTCTTTCTCTTTTTCCCCACACACCCTCCATTGAGAAGGTACATGTGAAATTACACAAAATATTTCCATAAAAGTCATGTCGCAAAAGGAAACCTAGATCTCCCTCTTCCCTACCAAAAAAAAACCCTCAAGAAAAAAAAAATATGATTCAATCTGTATACAAATTGGTTCCAATTGAATTCAATCCCATAAGCACTAATTGGGAGCCTGCTATGTATGAGGCAGTGTCTTAGATGCTGGGAATACAAAAACCAAAAAGAAATAATCCTTACCCTCAAGGAACTTCTAGTCTTCTGAAGTCATTGCAATGATTAAGAAGTTAGGAAGGGCATGCTCATAAGAAGTGTCATTTAAGTCCATGATGCCCAATAGCACACATACTATTACTACTTATTCTGCAGGTACTGACCCCTTAAAGTGGTCTGGTAAACCCAACTTCTTCTCAGAATAATGTTTTGAACTGTGTAGAATAAAACGCATAGGGTTGCAGAGGAAATTAATTATGTTGAAATACAATTATCGATTTAGAAAAAAACATTTATGGACCCAAATCAAGAATCCCGAAAAGTTTGTAAAGTTAAAAAAAATTATTCAACCCAAATTTAGAAGGCCTGATCTAAACTACATGAAGTAAAGTTAGAAATAAAACTAGACAGTTCCTTTGTGATAGCTAAGAATTGGAATTTGAGGGGATGTCTATCAATTGGGGAATGGCTAAACAAGCTATAGCATATGACTATAATGGAATATTATTGTACTATAAGAAATGACAAGCAGAAAATTAATTTCAGAAAAACTTGGGAAGAATTACATAAACTTGATGCGGTTAGCAGAACCAAGAGAATAGTGAACAGTTAACAGCAACATTGTATGATGATCAACTATGATGTCTTAGCTCTTCTTAGCAATCCAATCATCCAAGACAATTGCAAAGGACTCATAATGAAAAAATGCTATCCATATTCAGAGAAAGAACTCATGTTGTTTAAATACAGACTGAAAGATGCTATTTTCACTTTTCTTTCATTCTTTTCCTTTTATTCTAGTGTTCTTATAAAAAATGAGTAAGATGGAAATGTTTTACATGATTGCACATAAATAACTTATAAATGATTACTTACTATTTCAGGGAAGGGGAGGAGAAGGAAGGGTAGAATTTGGAAACCAAAACTTTTTTTAATGTCTAAAAATTTCTTTAATATGTAACTGGAGGGAATAAAATATTATATGTTAAGAATTTTTTAAAAAAGAAATAAATAGAGCTAGGCCACGGAGGGCACTTGTACAAAGACAAAGTAAATTTGGAAGTGTGCTACCAAATGACCTGAGAGGTTCTTTAAGGAGGTAGAAATTAAGAGACTTGGATTCAAGTCCTAACTTTAAAAAGCCTTAGCTGTGTGATCTTAGGTAAGCTACTTAAGTACTGTTTGCCTTCATTACCTTATCTAGAAAATAGGGATAATAATAATAATACCTATTTCCCAGAGTTTTTTGAGGATCAAATGAGATAATATTTGTAAAGTGCTTAGCAAAGTGCCTGGCCCATAGTAAGTGTTCTATAAATGCTCTTTATTACTAAGTACTTTCAATGTCAGGCACTGGGATATGAAGGGAGTTCTTTTGTCAACCTTAAGATATTAGAGCAATGTAAGTTATCAGCATAATTATTCTTCTCTGACTTTTCAGACACAAAAAAGTTACCAAAAATTTATTTTATGTTATTTAAATCTGTTTAACCTCTCCTGTAGTTGGTATACATATAGGTTAATGCTGTTGGACATTGATTCAGTTTTATCAGGATTGGAAAGTATTCCTGTCCCTTTCCCCTTTCTTCTTGTCCTGCATATAAAATTCTAAATTGAGGAAATGTCAAACAAGAAGAGAATGTTTTGTTGAGTTGGGGGGTGGGTTATGACGAACATTTTATGTGATATTTCCTACAAACAGGAAAGATGAGAGCAGAGATAGGAGGAAATACTATTGACAGGAGCAGTATTAGGAATGCTTGGTAGCTTTATTGTATATTCCAGCCTCTTCCCCTCATCCACAACCACAGGAAATTTTGGATACCAACAATCCCCCAGATCTGGGAACTACTTGGGAAGTTAGTCCTTGGCCTGGCCTTTCCCAGCCTCAAAACAAAACAAAATACTTTTCTCTCATTAAAGGTATCAAGAAGGCCTAAAGAAAACCAAAGAGCTTCAGGAACTGAAGGAAGATGAAGAAGAGAAGACAAATGAAAGTCTGGAAGGGCCAGAAAGGGAGGATGAGGAAAAGGAGCTAAAAAGCAGGTGAGCTAAAAAGCTTCTAGTTGCCACCTGAGCATTTCCCAAAGCTAAAGGAAGAGGCAGGGAACAGGGCAAACACAGAATGGAAATAGATGTTTTGTACAAATAAGACAGAGACAGAAAGAGGGAGGGAGGGAAAGAGAGAAAAGAGAGAGAGAGATGAAGAAAGACAGAGACAGATGAAGAGAGGAAGGGAAGGAGAAAGGGAAGGAAGAAAGAAGAGGAAAGGGATATAAATTAATGAATGATGAAACATTAATTATGATGACTTTGAATATTTTCATTCCTCCCTTATTATTTCCTTGGAAACCATTTGAAATGTTAAAAACAGTTTTAATTCAACATGTTCAACTTTTCCCCCTCTAACTCTAGCCTTCCTAACTTCCCTATTTCTTCTAGGTCATCATTCCATGAAGCCACATTTCTAATAGAAGTCATCTTCTATTCTTTCCTCCTCCTCACCTTCACATCCAGTTAGTTTCTAAGCCTTGTCAGTTCTAAATCTACAGCATTTCTCCCAATCATTCCACTCTTGACACCATTCTAATTTAGCCCATTATTACTTTCACCTAGTTTTGCAATAGCCTCTTGACTGATTTACCTCTCTACACTCTGTTCTTACTCAAATCTGTCATCCAAACAATTACCAAATGAAAATCCCTAATGCACAGGTCTGATGGTATCACTCCCCTACTCAAAAAGTCTCAATGACTTCCTCTTACCTCTAAGATAATATACCCTAAGATAAAATCCTTCCTAATCTAGATCCATTCTATTTTTCCAGACTGATTTATAACTGCCCTCATATGATTTTCTCTACAATCCAGTCAAATTGGCTTACTTACAGTTCACAGTAGACACAATATTCCATTTTCCTACTCCCATGACTTTGCATAAGCTGTTACCTATCTCAATGCTATCTCCTACATGAAGACTTTCCTAATTCCCTTAGTGTTTCCTTAACCCTTGAAATTATTTTATATATGTTGTACATACTTGGCTAGTTCTTGTTCTCTTCTATCACCCCAAATGCAAACTCCTAAAAGGCAGGCTATTTTCACTTTTTTTCTTGTATTCTCAGGATCTAGCATAGTGCCTGCACATAATAAATGCTTATCTCAGGATCTAATATAATACCTGCACATAGTAGGTGCTTAATTTTCACTTTTGTTCTTGCATTCTCAGGATCTAGCATAGCACCTGCATATAGAAAGTGCTTAATAAAAGTTTATTTCATTGAACTGAATTGGGTTTAGTAGAAACTCAACTTTCACTAAAGTATAGGTTTTCTAAGAATTATTTCAGAATGGAGTAACACTCAAAAGACTTCCCTATCAGGCCCAAAAGAGGCTATATTAGAGCGATTGTCAGAGAAGGAAGATCTGGAAAACAAGAGGCAAAAGAACTAACTCCCTTAGACACTAATACATTGTTGGTGGAACTATGAACGGATCCAATCATTCTGGAGAGCAATTTGGAGCTATGCTCAAAAAGTTATCAAACTGTGCATACCCTTTGACCCAGCAGTGTTTCTATTGGGCTTATATCCCAAAGAAATCTTAGAGGAGGGAAAGAGACCCACATATGCAAGAATGTTTGTGGCAGCTCTTTCCATAGTGGCTAGAAACTGGAAACTGGAAACTGAAGGGATGCCCATCAACTGGAGAGTGGCTGAATAAATTATGGTATATGAATGTTATGGAATATTATTGTTCTGTAAGAAACGACCAGCAGGATGATTTTAGAGAGGCCTGGAGAGACTTGCATGAACTGATGCTGAGTGAAACGAGCAGAACCAGGAGATCATTATACACGGCAACAACAACATTACATGATGATCAATTCTGATGGACATGGTTCTCTGCAACAAAGAATTGTCTCAAACTAGTTCCAATTGTTCATTGAAGAAAACCATATACACCCAGAGAGAGGGATATGAAATATGGACCGCAACGTAACATTTTCATGCTCTCTATTGAGGTTTGCTTGCCTTGTGTTGCCTTTCTCTGATTTTCTTTTTTTTTCTTGTAGATAGGATTTTTCTCGCATAACTTGTCAAGTATTTCAACATTATTAACATGTAGTGGACTTTCTGCTATCTAGGGGAGGGGAGAGGACTGGGGGTAAAATTTGTAATGGAAAGCTTTGTAAAGATCAATGCTGGGGAACTACCCATACATATGTTATACAAATAAAAAGCTTTAATAAAAAAAGAACTAACTCCCTTAGAAGAAAGGGATGGCTCACTTGGAGGAAAGGAAAAGCAGAAACGATCTGGTGACATCAAAATGTGGTTTTCTGTGTTTATAAAGAAAAGAGGAAGTTGCAGGTTGAAGAAAGTTGCAGTTGACAAGAAACAATAGACTTCCCAACCCCAAACAGGTCTCCAGGAACACTTAAGACTCCTGGAAACTGCTTTGCTCAGGACCAGACATCAAATCAATCCTATGTTTGCAGTACTTCTTCCATACCATTGTCCTTGATACTCACAGCTCTACATCCAAATTCTCTGGGGCTGCCTCATAACTTGTTCACTGTGAATTTTTGCATTTTATCTCATTATTTGCCATTAAACATCAGAAACCAAAGTATTCTGACTTTAGTCATAGCCCCTTACCATCCACAATTGGACTACCCAGTGACTGAGCCCAGAGAAATCGGCACTTTGTCTGGTAGAGTTATGAGGGAAGGTTGAGTTAGGACAGGACTTCACAAATTTCTCCAGAATCCCCATGTATTGTTCCCAAAATCAGAGAACTACAGTGTCACAGATTTGTAGCTGAGGAGCCCTCAGCAATCATTAGCAGCAACTCCTTCATTTTATGGATGAGGTTCAGAAAGATTAACTTGCCAGAGATATCGTGCAGAGGCTGCCTAGATCTCATCATCATAGCTCCTTTTTGTTTCCTAGAAACAAAGGAAACAAATTTAGCTTTCTCCAGAAGCCTCACGAACCAT
Source organism: Myrmecobius fasciatus (assembly GCA_023553655.1). Classification (NCBI taxonomy): domain Eukaryota; kingdom Metazoa; phylum Chordata; class Mammalia; order Dasyuromorphia; family Myrmecobiidae; genus Myrmecobius; species Myrmecobius fasciatus. Next base: position 95,950 of record JAJPUD010001670.1, on the reverse strand, counting down.
CCTCTTCAGTGAGGGCTTTGATTTCTTGCATGCCCTACAAACACACCCAGGCTGGTTTGGTTCAGAAAACATGCTTCCTCCCTTCTCTAATCACTTGCCAGCAGCATCCACCCCCAGCTCAAATCAAAGTCCTAAAGGAATCCAGCCTCAGTCCTTTAGAACCAAGGGAGGTAGAACATGGTACAATGCAAACAATGCTGGGCTTAGAGCCATGGGAGCTGAGTTGTACAGCTTAGAACCTGTGGGAGCTCAGGCAAGTCACTAAAACTCAGCTTCCTCATCTGCAAAATGAGATGGTTAGAGGATAGGATTTAAAAATCCTATCCTATCCTGAGACAGGATGCTTTTCACTCACCATGACTGATGGAATATGAAACCATCTAAGGGAGAGGTCAAAATAGAGACAGATTCCAGTTTCTCCAAGAAGTTCTGTCTTTGAAAAGAGCCTCTTCACTCAAGGAGCTGAAAGAAGCTCCACAAAAGGAGGATTTCCACCTCTAAGTCTATGACCCCATGAAAACTGTTTTAGATAGAAAGCCTCTCCCATACCTCCTTCCTGAGACAAAACACAGTATAGAGAAAATAAGCCAAGAAGTAAAGACTCAACTGTTCTCCGATGGCAAGTGTTTTGATCTCTCTGAGTCTCAATTACCTTTTCTGGAAAATAGGTATAATTGCATTATTTTTATATCATTTTTATATTTCATGATTTCGGGATTGCTGGAGTGTCCTCAACTCTGCCTCTTTAGGAAAACAAAAACAAAACCCCACCATTCAATAGGGCAGGAACTGCAACTGAGATTTCAACCCGGAAATGAGGAAATTCTTTCTACCAATGTAGATCAGTATTTTCACTACAATTTATAATCTTAGAGTTATCTAGAGCAGTGAGAGCTTGTCTAGTGACTGATTAAGGGTCACACAGCCAATGTGTACCAGATATGGGTTGTTCCTTTATCTGCCTGAATCTAAATATTTATTATTATTATTATTATTAATTTTATTTAGGGTTTTTTGTTGTTGTTTTTTTTGTTGAGGCAATTGAAATTAAGTGGCCTACCCAGAGTCACACAGCTAGGAAGTGTTAAGTGTCTGAGGCCAGATTTGAATTCAGGTCCTCTTGACTTCAGGACTGGTGCTCTACCTACTGTACCACCTAGCTGCCCTAAATATTTCTTTTAAAATGGTGGAATGATCTGTGCTCTGGAGGATCTCATTAACAGAAAAGTATGGTAGTTGGGTGGGGGGAGTGGCAGCCTCCAAACTAAAATGCCCATCCTTTTTTGTTTTTCAGCAAATTTGAAGCCTTGATCCATTTTTTACAAATACTCTACCCCAAGCTGTGCCAGCACTGGAACGTGATTTGGATGGTGGCGGCGGCCATTCTGGTTTTCACAGTTGTGTTGGGTCTATACAACTCCTATCACTCTTACGTCGAATTGTCGGAGGGGACGCCGGCAAAAACCACCTGTTCTGCCTCCCAACGGGACTCCTGGTGGAACTCAGGACTACAACAGGAGCAGCCCACGGAGCAATAAAGGATGACGGGACGTCCAGCTGGCGGGTGCCCCTGCCCGGCGGGTGACCATTTTCCAGGTGTTAAATGCAGTTAGGGGACGGGTGTGTTGATGGTTTGACATTCCTGCTACACCAGTCTGGAAGTGAGACGGGGTGCTTCTCACTCACCATGACTGATGGAGGGACTATGAAGTCCCAAGGAAACTGGCCAGGGGAGAGGTCAAGGGGGAGAGAGATTTCAGTTTCTTCAAGGAGTTGTGCCTTTGAGAAGAGCATCTTCACTCAAGCAGCTAGGAGAGAAGCACCAGAATGCCTTTATTGAAGATCAAATATGGCACCGACTCTTCAACCTGACTCTGGGTGGTTACCCAGGGAGATTTTAACCTAGTAGCTTTAATGCAGATGTCAAACCTGGAGACCGCAGGAAGAGCAATGGCTTGGGGGTCTGGAGATGTGGATTCTCAGCCAGGCTCTGCCTCGGATTAGCCTCTTGACCTTAGGCAAATAACTTTCCCTGAGTCTGACTTTCATTCTCTGTAAAGTGAGAAGGTTGGTCTGGAAGGTCCCTCCCAATTCTGATACACTTTGCTTGCTCCAGCTTCTGGCCATGGCACTGCTCTGTACACTTCCCTCCCCATCCCATCTCATCATTTTTTCCTTCTTCCTAAATTTGTTTTTCACAAGAGAGGAAAGGGTTTCTCCCAGAAGTTAATCCATATTGTATTTATCTCAAATTTTAAAAAGAAAAAGGAAAACAGAGAAAAATGTTCCTGCACACACACACACACACACACACACACAGTGGTAGATCCACCCTTTGGAGGGAGTCCTTGCTAATTCCATCATGAAGATCAGTCTATAGATAAGTTACCAAGCCTGCTGCAGTAACCAATAACCCATTTACTATGTGATGTAAACCAGTTTTATTTTTTTTTCAAAGTATTGAAAGCCCACTGACTTGCTGAGAATTTTTCATCATTGGATACCCCTTAAATGTCACCCCTTTTATTTGTGATTTTTATTTTACCTTTGAAAATAACTAACCCACCTCCTTTAGAAAAAAAGTTTCCAGCAAGGAATGAGTCACAGGCAGATCCTTGGTTTGGAGAAATGTATCTTCAGCCCGACACACCTAACATGTACCATCCCATGCACTCTCTTGGAGCATCACCCCCCCCCCCACTCCAGTCCCCAGGAGAAAATAATCCTGAAATTTTTTCAGCAATGAGCCTCCAGGAATCTAAAAGACATTCTCATTCTTCCCACCTGGCCCTACCAACCTGGGGAGATGCTTCCAGATCTGACTGAAGGCAGAGGAAGAACAATAATCCCCCTGCCCCTTCAGGATTTTGCTACACTTTCCCTGACTCCAATAATTCCCTCTATTCCAACTCAATCTTCCCCGACTTCATAAGAAAAGACACACCTCCTTTGGGAGTCTGTCTCCCTTTGCTTCCTGTGATATTTCTCCATTTCTTCACATGTGAGAGGAGGCTAAAGATTCCAGAAGCTGGTGGTGTTTCCAAATTTGGTTGGATAACTTAGCTTTAACAGGACCCACCTGTGCCAAACTCCATCCTCGCCCCCCTCACTCCACCTCCAACTGCTTTCCATGGGCCATCCTGAATAATGGCTGGAAACCATGATGAAGCCAAAAGCTGATGGACCAAGGATGTACCAAAAGGTCAAAGAGGAAGCAGGATAGTACAAAAGAAGGTGACTATAAGCCAAAGCCTCCAGGGTTAGATCAGTGTGTCCGTGCCTATTGCAGAGGCAATTTCCACATGGGTTCATGAGCTCAGACATACAAGGTAGATTTGGGTTGCCTCGGTGTCCCCTTTGGGCCTGGAGGCTTCTGTCATGGAGCCCTGGAAAGCAGGAAGCCAGAGAAGAAACTGAAAAACTCCTGGATCCAGGCAGTGGCCACATACTAGGGGCCATGTTCCAGTGGGTGAAGGCACACCAAATAGGTATTTCTAGCCCCATCTTTCAGTCAAAGCTGGAACTTCACAAAAGAGAAGGGAAACAGGGAGGGATTCACCTGGCCCAAAGCCAGGACTCTCACTGGGGAAAGAGAGAGAGAAGGATAAGAAGTAAAGGATTTTTTTTTTAAAGATTTAAGGGACATAATAAAGTAACAGGGAAAAGCATGAGCAATGACCCCTGGTTGAGGGTTTTTTGAAGTGTCAGTCCCCGTCCTAAAGAAAGACATGAAAGCAGGAGACATCACATACATAGTCAAGGAGCTGGTAGAAACACACCTGAGGATAAGATGGAAGTTACTATTAATAATAATCATAGTTGACATTTCTATAGCATCTTAAGGTTGGCAAAGCACTTCACTAGAATTATCTCAATTGATCCTCAGAACAAACCTTGAAGTTGTTGTTATTTCCACTTTCAAGGTGAGGGGACTGAGGCGAGAAGAGGTAAAATAACAGATTTGTTGAAAAAGCATCTTTTGATATTGGAGTTTCACTTCAACCTCCTTCCAAAGGAAATGACTTCTCGTCCATGAGATGAGCATGAGCCCCTGGATGCCTTTTGCTCTTCCTGTAGCCATGAACTGGACAACAAATGGATGTCCTTATGCTTGAAGGGAGCACGTATATGTCTGCTGTGCTGCACCTCATGGCTGCCTGAGTGGGAAAGACTGGTTGAGGGCACTGGTCCGGTGCACCATGCTATTGAAATCCCAAGCATCGTTAAATCCACACAGGTGTGCCAGCCTTTTACTGAATAGTGTCACATCCTTGAGTTTGAAAATAAAAGTAGTTTCTGAAGTTCTCTCATGGTCACTGGTATGGTTTTTTTATATGTCACATCTTTGTGTTTCCATAAGTACAATCAAGACCATAATCCACCACTGATCTCCAACTGAGGACCATAGAGGTAGGAGAAGACTTGTAATGATGAATTTGAGAAGGGCAGCTGGTGACAGTGCACAGAGTGCTGGGTCTGAAGCCAGAAGGACTCAGCTGTATGAGTTCAAATCTGATCTCAAACACTTACTAGCTGTGTGATCCTGGACAAGGCACAGAACCCTTTTTGCTTCAGGTCCTCCTCTGTAAAAATGAGTTGGAGAAAGAAATGGCAAATCACTCCAGTATCTTTGCCTTAAAAAAAAAAAAGCACCCTAATGAGGTCACATGGAAAGGAACCACATGTTCCAGTTCTTGTTCTTGTTTGTCGTTCTTCTTTCTTCTTCTCCTCCTCCTCTTCCTCCTTCTTCTTCCTCCCCTTCCTCCTCTTCTCCTTCTCCTCCCCTTCCTCTCTTTCTCCTTCTCCTCCTCCTCCTCCTTCTTTTCCTTCTCCTCCTCCTCCTCCTTCTTCTCCTCCTCTTCCTCCTCCTCTTTCACCTCCTCTTCCTCTTCCTCCTCTTCCTCCCTCTCATCAATCTATCCCACTGACTGAAAGGTCACCAGTTTTAAGAAAGCAGCAAGTCAAAAAAAAAAAAGAAAGAAAGAAAGAAAGGAAGGAAGGAAGAAAGAAAGAAAGCAGCAAGCCATACATACAGTCATACATACATTTATAGGGAACTTTATGGTTTATAAAGTCTTTTTGCATTCATTATCTGATTTTAACATCATTACAACCATGTGCTAAAGGCAGGGCAAATACTATATCTATTTTACAGGTGAGGGCTATAGTGTTATTAAATGACTTGGCCCAAGATAATTAGTGGCAAAAGCAATAAAGTCAGGAAGGGGCATTGTGCTTCTAGGAATACAATGTTCTAGACATGATGGGAGTAATTTGGAGGTATCCCCATAGACATTTGGAGGTATCCCCATAGACATTTGGATACATGGGGTTGGAGCTTGGGGACTTCCAATTCATCCTCATAGAAGTAGTAAATGAAATAGGGGAATGGGAAATAGAAGGGCTTACTACAATAAACCCACATAATGGGTTTATTACAACCTGAATCGAAAATGGACATAAGGCACCTTGCAAATGTAAAAAAGACTCTAGAAATATTAGCTATTGCCACTGATTAGATCCCATCCCTCAGCCCTAGCCCCAATTGCTCACTCAGCCCAGATTCCTGAAGACTTGAAGAAAGAAACAAAAGCTAGGAGATGGCCAATTTTGTTTTGAAAACTTTGGGAAAAGATTAGTATTTCTCTTCCTTTGACCCTACCGTCTCCTATTTCTGGACTTCTTTTCACTGCCAAACTTCTCCTAGGAATGTTGTAGTCACTCACAGTTTCCGCCTCACCACCCACTCACTGCCCTCACCATTCCCAAGAATTGCTTTGTCTTTGAGGCTATCAAATCCAGTTCCCCCTTTCTCCATCCTCATCTGCCATACCTTCAAGTAGCTGACTACATCATAGACTATTTCCTCCTAGAAAATGTCCCCCAGCACATGACACTACTCTTACCTTGACCATCACTTCCCTATATTTGTAATCTTCCTTTTTTAAAAAGTGAATTACTGGAAAACCAGGACTGTGATGCTTTTTGTATTTGTATTTCCAACACTTAGCACAAGGTCTGGCACATACTATACAGCTTGATAATGCTTTTTCACTTGTCCATTTATTTACTTATTCATTCTATGTCTCTCTTTTCCTCTTCCTCTTCCTCTACTACCTCCTCCTCCTCCTTCTTCTCCTCCCTCATCTCTTTCTCCTCCTCCTCAGTCTATTATCCATCTCTTTCCTCCTTCTTTCTTAAATCTATCCATCTACTTACCTACTTATCTCCCTTACTTTCCTCCCTACCTCGCTCTCTTTCTCTCCCTTTTCCCCTTCTGCTTCCTTGTTCCCTTCATCCTTCCTCCCTGTCAATCTCTGCCTCTATCTCCATCTCTCCTTCTCTCTCTTATCTCATCCATTCCTACCCCCTAAAATGCCACTATTCTATAAGGATAACTTTTATTTCTTAACCAAACAATTTTGTTTTCTTTCAATGGTCACTGCTTGAGTAGGTCTCTCTTTTTTTTTCTCTCTCTCTCTTCTCACTCCTTTTTTTCATTAATTCATTAGATAATGAACAGATAATTATATTCAATGGATAAAGAATTAGATGATTAGATAAACTAAAAAGAATTTTAGAGATCCTTGCATTTTAGTCTTGGAAAAACTCATGCCAAGGAGACTACATGGCTCATCCAGGATCATACAACCAGTAAATAACAAAGGTGGGGCTCGAACCCTTGTTTTCCTAATGCTGAGGTCAACCATTGTTCATTTTGGTGTCCTGAGACCAATCTCTCTACTTGCGACTCTGCTTTTTATGGGCAGAGATCTGATCCACACTTCTCTCCCTCTTGGTACCCAATGTGGCTTAGCTGAATAAATAGTAGTAAGTGGCTGCCTAATGTTTATGTAACATGGACCAAAGATCACATAATTAGTCAGCAGCAGAGCTGGTACTTGAACCCAAGTCCTCTGATGCCAGATTCAACATTTTTTCCATTGAAATCACGCCCCTTCTAATCTCTCCCAAACATACATGCACATACATATATTCACAAGTATACAATTGGAGATGTTATCTTTAAATACATTTTAGTTTTATGCATGGACATTTAGGAATTGGCTCTTCTTACCTTCACTTGACTAGCTAAGCATCTACATGTTATCTAAAGCAGCCTTCCTGCATGCAATTAAATCATGGAATCAGAAATACTCTCTGGAAGAATCATCAGAAGTTGCTTAATACTATTTGTTGTTTTTGCTGTTTAATCATGTCTTACCCTTCATGACCCCATTGTTTTCTTAGCAAAGATACCGGAATAGTTTAACAATTCCTTCTCTAGCTCATTTTACAGATGAGGAAACTGAGGCAAAGAGGATTGAATAACTTGTTCAGGGTCACTCAGTTTGTAAGTGTTAAGCATCTAGATTTGAATTCAGGTGTTCTTGGTTCCAGAGCTGGTGCTTTATCCATTTAGCCTCCTAGCTGTCCCCAAACACTTCATTTTATGAAGAAGGAATCTCATCATCAGACTTCTTTATTTGTTGTTGAAATGGGAGTGGAAGGGACATGGGAAGTCTCACACTGGCAATAGGAAGGAAGGAGGTCAGTTGTTCCTGATGTTGGGGGGAAGCAGATTTTCCTGACACAGGCACAGGAGGGAGTGTTCTTAGCTGGGGCAGATTTACAGAGTATACCCCTTCTCACTGTCAGGAACTCAGGAGACTTCCCAAGGGAAGACCTTTGAACTCCCTGATAAGCTTAGAGACAGGTTGTTGGGCTGCAAGAGACAAGGATTTTTCAATGCTGACGGTTCCAACTAGCCCCTTTCAGCAACAACCCCTCGGCTGGAGAATCCTAAGATATCAATTACAACCTTAGACATGATCTAGTAACCAACCATTCTTCAACTAGGACTATGCACTTTTTTCCCCTTTCTTTTTTCATTTAATTGTATTTTTTTCTAATTGTATGTAAAAGTAGTTTTTAACATTCATTTTTACAAGACTTTGAGTTCCAAAATTTTCTCTCTGTATCACTTCTCTCCCTCTTCCCCAAGAGATATAGGTTATACATGTACAGTCATTTTAAACATATTTCCATATTAGTCATGTTATGAAAGAATAATCAGAACAAAAGGGGAAAAGCAAAAAAAAAACAAAAACAAAAACAAAATATTTTTAATTTAAATTTAAAACAAAAAAAAAAAAACCAGAAAATAGTATGATTCAATCTGCATTCAGTCTCCATACTTTTTTCTCTAGATATGGATGGCATTTTGCAGTACAAATTTTTTGGAATTGTTTTGGATCACTGTATTGCTGAGATCTAAGTCTCATAGTGACCATCACATAGTGTTGTTATTACTGTGCACAATGTTCTCTTGCTTCTGTTCACTTCACTCAGCATCCGGTTAGGCAATTCCAAGTTCGTGGGTTTTTGTTTTGTTTTTTTTTAAATCTTCTTGCTTCTCATTTCTTATAAAACAATAGAATTCTATTACATTCATATACCACAACTTGTTTAGCCATTCCCCATTTAATGAATATTCCCTCAATTTCCAATTCTTTGCTACCACAAAAAAGCATCACTATAAATATTTTTACATGTGGGTCCTTTCCCCTTTTTTATGATCTCTTTGGGATACAGACCTACTAGTGGTATTGCTGGATCAAAGAGTATACACAGTTTTATAACCCTTTGGGTACAGTCATGAACTTGATTTTTAAAAAATATTTTGATAACTATATTTCAATATTGATGGTTTCCTTTATAATCCAAATTATTTTAAGAATTTAAAAATATTATTATAAGAAAGAGTCAATGACACTCCAAAAAATAAAGATTCCTTATTCTAGAGTCAACTTCTCATTTCACAAATGAGGAAACTGAAGTCCAGATAAGAGAATCAAATCCCAGTATTTCAGACTCAGAAGGGTTTTAGGGATTCTCTGGTCCAAACTCTATCTGAAAAAGAATGCACTTGATAACATATTAGACACTTGATCTTTGCTGAAAAAACATCACAGGAGAAGAAATTCACTGCCTTCCACTCAAGACAGCAGATTCTACTTTGGGGTAGCTCCATTTATTAGGAAGCATTTATTACATCAAACCTAAATTAGCCCATGTAATTTCCTCCCATTGCTTCTGGTCTTGTCCTTCTGGCACTAAGCAGAACAGGCCTAATCCATTCTTCACAGAGCAGTTTATCAAATATTTGCACTCATGTACCTGTCCATCATCCACTGTCCATTCCCCACTTCAGGTCTTCTCTTCTCCAGGCAAAACATTCCCAATTCCTTTAGCTGAGCTTCATATTGCATGATCATATTAGTACTGTTCATCATCCCAGGTAGCCTCCTCTAAAAACTTTCCAGTTTGTCAACATCCTTCCTAAAATGTGATATTCAGAATTAGGAAGAATATTAAATGTGCTCTGACCAGCGCAGAATAAACTAGAATGGTCACCTCCCAATTCCGGGAAACTCTATTTATCTGATTGCTTTCAATTTCTAAGCTAATATTGCTTTCGATTTCTAGACTGGCAAAGGTGCTTAATAAATGTTAATTGACTAATTGATAGCATGCTATATTAAGTTTGCAGTCCAATAAAACCCTTACATCTTTTCCAGATGAACTGCTGGAATATTTAGCCTGGAAAACAGAAGTCTTGGGGTCAATGTGATGGTTATGTTCAAATATTTGAATGACTGTTCTATAGTGCAAAATTAGGAGCTATGATTATAAGAGACCAAGAGGCAGATGAATTAAGCTCAATAAAAACTTGGTAACAAAAGGAATTGCCCTGAGTGGAATACCTGCCTCTGAAGGTAGTTGGTTTTCCCTCACTTTGGGAATTTAAGCAAAAATTGGATGAACAAAAGTTGAGGATGAATAGAATTGGGATAGATTAGTTCATGGAGTTATATATCTGCACTTGAAAAGGACCTTAATGGTCATCTAGTTCAAAGGTTCTTAACATATAGGTCATGATCCCATATGGGGTCATGTAGCTGGATGTGGGGATTGTGAAATTATGGTTTATTATCAGTAAATGTTTGATTTATATACTGCTTCTATATACCTATACCCAGAGTCATGTAAAATTTTTTCTGGCAAAAAAGGGATAATGAATGGAAAAAGTTTAAGAAACCATGATCTAATCCAACCCCTTTATAAGGAGATTGATTTAGTCAATTATTTAAGTGCCTGCAATGTGCCAGGCACTGTGCTAAGCCCTTTAACAAATATTGTCTCATTTGATCCTTGCAACAATCCCTCGAGGTAGATGCTGCTATTAACCTCATGTTACAGTTGAGGAAACTGAGGCAATCAGAGGTTAAACGGCTTTTCCAGAGTTACATAGCATCTGAGGACAGATTTGAATTCACTCCAACTCCAAACGTAGCCCTCTGTCCATTGTACCACCAACTGCCTCCAATTTGGAGGGGGTCATTATTTCAAAGCTTCTCTCAAAAGGAATCCTTTGGGGCACATCCTGAGATAATTCTATGAGAGTAAGGATTCAGATTCATCTGGCCCAGCCTTCTTTTCCCAGAGAGATGTGGGTGGGCAGGGTGGAGGACCCAGAATCCCAGTTCTGTCTCCCGTGGAACCCCAGACCTTGACTGGGAGTTAGTAAATGTCCCACAAGGGAGGAATTAACCCTGAATGGTGCAAGGAAGGAAAAACAGAGCAGCCAGCTTCACAACATCTGGCTGACCAGGAAGGAATGCAACAAGGCGAGCTGAACTATCTGCCTCTCTCAGCTGCCTGCTGCCTGAGTCAGCAATAGCTGAATTTTCCAGACAGCTATCCATAACACACAGGCTTCATGCTCATTTCCCCCCATTGACCTTGACAAGGGGATGGGCGGGAAGCAGAGTGGACAGCCACAGTAGGTCTCTGACAGCTCCCGAGTCGGGATCTCCAGCCCATCAAGTTCTCCGAGGAGAAAGCAGGCAGCAGAAGGCTGGGCAGCCTCTCTTGGTGTGAGGGGCTTTCCAGTCATGGCACACTGCCCCATCATGGCATACCGCACCACCACAACCCTGCTGTTCTCCCTGCTCTTGTTCCTGGTTCGAGGCTTAATGCAGGTAGAAGGTAAGTTCCAGGACAACTCACTCCTCCTTGGTGGGTGGGTGGGAGCCACGAAGGACTTTTGGATTCTCTGCGACTGGATGGGTGACTTGGATGACTGGGAAACACCAACCTGACAGCCCAGATTCACTCCAATAGATTGGGGGAGTCTATGAGCACTGAATTTTTTTTTAAATCCTTCATCTTTGGAAGGATCTATTTTTCTTAGATCCCTCTAGATCTAGAGCTACTTCAGAAGCCCTCTTACCAGAGGAAAAGGTATAGGGGCAGGGACATGCACTCACCCAAACAATTTTCTCAAAGTCCGACAGATTAGGAAGCATTAGCACCAGGCAGGATTTGAATTGAGGTCCAGTACCTTTTTCACTGTACCATAGTGATCTCCATATATACCGTATTTACCTTTAAGTCACCATTGCTTTGTTTTGAGAGGTTTTGACATGTAAAACAGGTTTCTAAACAGAACATAGAATGGGGAAGGGGGAGATGAGATCATTAAAACATTTGCTTTCATTGAAAAGCTTAAGCCATAGTAGGTTCAAATTCCATTATGCCCATGTGACCATTTAACTTCTTCCGAGCTCAGTTTCCTTATCTGTAAAATTAGGGGGATAGAACCAATGATCTCTAAAATCTTTTCTAACTAAGAATCTATAAATAGGAGAATATAAACTTCTTGAGGGCAGACACTATTGTTTTCATATTTCTATCCTCAGCCCCTATCACACAAGTAGATATTCAATAAATGCTTAGTGGATTGAATTAAGTTAAGTTGACTAGTATGATAAAATATCACCTTTCCTGATCCCCCCCCCAATGGAGGAGAGAACATGGAAGCAATGATGTACAAACAAGATAGAAACAAGATGAATCAGGGATAATCAACAGAGGGAGGGTACTAGAATTAAGGGGCATCAGGATGGGCTTCCTGTAGAAAGTGGGATTTTAGTTGGGACTTGAAGGAAGTCAGGAGGCAAAAGTGAGAAAGGAGAAAATTCCAGGCATGGGGAATAGTCAACGAAATTGGGGGGATTGGCAAAGAAAGGGTTTTGTGCAAGAAGAAGCAAAGAGACCAGTGGCACTGGATTTCAGAGTATGCAAAGTGCCATTGGCTGTTTTTATTATCTTCCATTTTAGAGTCACCTTTTCAATCTAAAGAGATGTCAACCTATTTAAAAATGGTTATCATTCTTAGGGAAATGAATGCTAAAAATATATAGAAAGCCCTAGGGATCCCAATTCTCAGATCAGCCACCACATAGGTGTGACTGCACAAAGGATTCCTTGTTTCTTAATGATTCTCCTTTTGTAGACTTTAGAATAAGGTATTTGGTCCTTTGCTCCCTCTTTTTGGAAATTACCCAGTGGTCTGGGAGTTCACTAACCAAAGGATCTCATCACTCTTTTTCTCTCCCAACCTAACCTTATTCTCTTACCTTTTAAAATATAACCATTAAGAATAATAGAACTTTAGAATGGGAAGGGACCTTAGAGGCCATTGAGTCCAATCTTTCACCTTCAGCAGGGATTCCCTTCAAAAATCTATCTAATTAATTCCTTTTTTAACTAGGAGTACTCAGTAAACTATTAGCTTCTTGAGAGTAGGGTCTGTTTTTTTCCCTCTTTCTTTGTGTCCTAGAACCTACCACAATTTCTGATAAATGGTAATCAACCTTTTTGACTCACCAAATGCTTGTTGGTCCTATATTTCTGATTGACTACACCTGAAGACATATATTCATTGATGAGGAGCTCACTACTTCACAAGGTAGCCCGCTTTACATCTGAACAACTCTCTTACCATACACTTAATATTGAGTTGGAACTTTCCTCCCTGAATTTTCCATCTTTTGCTCTTAATTCAGCCCTCTTCTAAATATTTTGCAAATTTTAAAATGAAAATTTTAAACAATATACAAATATTTAAACAATAACAAATACTAGCTATTGTTATTATATATTGCCTGACCACCCTAGGAAGTCTGGAGAAGCACTTCCCCAGAAGGTGGGTCACCAGATTTTTTTCAGCCATGGTAATTCCTGAAAGCTTATATTAAGAAAAGGAAAGGATTATGATTTATGGTCTATGCCAATGGGCAGCAAGGCAGAGGGAGTGAGGACTTCCTTTACCATTGAAATCATACTCCCTGGGCTTCAGTTGTCTTATCTGTAAAATAAGTGGGTAGGACCAAATGATCTGAAAGATCCCCTCCAACTCTAAATCGTGATGCTAGGTATTTAAGGCAACTGGTTTGTAAGGGACAGACTAGACAGAGGTTAATTGATCAGTACTATTAAGGACTGGAACCTCTGATTTGAGGGCTTATTGAACCCTTTTCATGGCTGCACATCTACCTTTGGTGTCTAACTGATCATCCGACTCTCACCTGTGACTCCAAAAAGCTGTAGTATGTGCAGTGGGGCCTGCACCCCAGGAAACCATCTCTGCAAACAGGGTTAAACCAATTTGGGGATAATCAATGGATCTCAAACCCATCCAGTTAAAGGGTTGTCTAATTCAAAAATGTAAAATAGAAGGATGAGAACAATTTGTTCCAATGTCCATGAAGGCAGCTCAAGCAAATGCTGTAGAGTGCTGAGAGCTTGGTTAGACATAGGAGATACCAGGGTCATAAACTGCATCCTGGGCCATTTTAGTCTTGACTTTTGTCTTGGATTTGGACTCCAGTGATTCTGGAAGAGATAGCGAGGCTGACGACTTGGAGTAACTCTGCCTCACTTAAATCCAAATCATGTCATCCCACGATCTCTTTGAAAACTAAGGACAAAACAATTGTTAATATTAAAAGGTGTACAGTCCCTCATATCTGAAATGTTCCCCCTCTTCAATGCTTGGAATCTCCAGCACTCTTTGCAACTCAGCTCAAATGACACCTAGGATAACAAATTTAGAGCTGGAAAGAACTTCAGCTCCATTAAGTGCAACTTCACATTTTAAAGAGGAGGAAACTAAGGTACAGAGTAGGTCAGTGTATTTCCCAGGGCCATACCTTCCACAAAAGAACTTTCATGATTATCCTCTTGTCTCCTCACATACCAAAGATAAATTATTGTGTATGAACTCTTAGTGCTGCCAGGCAGCTCTCTCAGAGGGATTCTTAAACTGGGATCCATGGAACTATGGATGAATTTCAGAATGTCTATGAACTTAAATGGGGAAAGTATTCCAATTTATTTTCACTAATTTTTGACTGAAAATGAACATTTCCCTCAATTGTGATTTTTTTAAAAATTATATTATTCTGAAGAATCTTCTAAAAAGGCTTCACCAGATTGTCAAAGAGGTCCATGGGGGAAAGGAAAGAGAAAAAGAAAGAAAGGAAGGAAGGAGGAAGGAAAGAAGGAAGGAAGAGAAGAAAAGAGAAGAGAAGAGAAGAGAAGAGAAGAGAAGAGAAGAGAAGAGAA
>JAJPUD010001670.1:59499-78483 GCA_023553655.1 Myrmecobius fasciatus | reverse complement strand
CACACACACACACACACACACACACACACACACACACACACACACACAATTGCTTTAAGTATTTTCCAGGTCCCTAAGCAGCAGGTTGGATAAATCACTTAGCCTTAAAAAAATAAACTATGGGGGCAGCTAAGGTGGCGCAATGGATAGAGCACCAGCCCTGAAGTCAGGAGGACCTGGGTTCAAATCCAGCCTCAGACACTGAACACTGAACACTTCCTGGCTGTGTGACCCTGAGCAAGTCACTTAACCCCAATTGCCTCAGGGAAAAAAAAACACAAAAAATTAAACTATGTGAATACCAGGAAAAGGGTTGGGGGAAAGAGAACAGGGAGGGTAGTTTCCTAAGCAGCTGCACTGAAATCCAAGCTAAAGTGGAAAATCTATCAATAATATATATAACAGTAATACATATATATATATATATATATATAATATATAATTGTTGTTGTATATACTATTGATAGATTTTCCACTCCAGCTTGGATTTATATGTACATATATATATATAATTTTACCTGTATATAACTATATATAATCACACATATAAATCATATATAATTTTACCTATATATAATATACAACATAAATTATATAGCATTTCACACACATATAAATATATAATTAATACATAATAAAATCATATTATTTTACCTGTATATAATTATATGATTAACATATAATATAAATTAGATTTTTCCATTCCAGCTTGGATATATATGTGCACATATATAATTTCACCTGAATATAATTACATACATCTCACATTTATATATAATCACATATATAAATTATATGTAATTTCAAACATATATAATATAGAATATAAATTATATACTATTTCATATATATAAATATATAATTATTGTGTAATATAAATTATAATTTTTACCTATATGTAATTATATGATTAATATATATTATAAATTAAATGTGATTTGACCTACATATAATTACATATAAAATATGGTTAATATAGGATATAAATTACAAATAATTCCATCTATATATAATTATATATACATTTATGATTAATATATAAATTATGTTTGACTTATTTGATTTATATGTGATATACAAATATATAATTAATATATATTATGTGTGATTTAACCTACACATAATTACATATAAAATATGGTTAATATAGAATATAAATTATATATAATTCCATCTATATGTAATTATATATATATTTATGATTAATATATAAATTATGTTTGATTTATGTGTGATATAGAAATATATAATTAATATATATATATATTATGTGTAATTTTACCATATATAATTACATATAAAATATGGTTAATATAGAATATAAATTATATATAACTCCATCTATATGTAATTACATATACATTTATGATTAATATATGAATTATGTGTAATTTATATGTGATATAGAAATATATGATTAGTATGTTATATGTGATTTTACCTATATATAATTACATATAAAATATGGCTAATGTAGAATATAAATTATATATAATTTCCATATATATGTAATTATATATACATTTATGATTAATATATAAATTATGTCTGATTTATATGTGATACAGAAATATGTAATTAATATATATTATGTGTGATTTTGCCTATGTATAATTACATATAAAATATGGTTAATATAGAATATAAATTATATATAACTCGATCTACATGTAATTATATATACATTTATGATTAATATATGAATTATGTGTAATTTATATGATATAGAAATATATGATTAATATGTTATATGTGATTTTACCTATATATAATTATAATCATTATCATGATCCTAAGAACTTTCAGAGGTAATCAATATTTGCATCTTCATCAAAAGGTAACTAGCATTTATATCATGCCTCCTATGTGCCAAACACTTGCTTTATAAGGAATTCATGCGGGATTCATAGAGGCATTTGTAGAAAGATTTCAGGGAGTTTCCATGAACTTGGATAAAAAAATTACATTTTTACTTCCTTCCATGTATATATACATATATGTATATATTTATGTGTCTACATATAAACACACATTTGTGTATATATGGGTATATAAATAGCATATATATATGCTATATATACATATATATGTGTATGTATATGTGTGTGTATATATACATATATATGTATACACACACACACACATACAGACACAGACACAAACACACACACACACACACATGGAACCTGTATTCTCATCTCCATTTAATGGAGGAAAATGATGTCCTGAGCAGAGAATAAAACTTTTGGTCCAGGATTTGGACCCCTCAGACAGATCTAACATAGGATAGATTTTTCACTCCAGCTTGGATTTCAGAGCAGCTGCTTAGGAAACTACCTTCCCCATTCCCCTCGCCCCAGCCCTTTTCCTGGTATTCATATAGTTTCGTTTTTTAAGGCTAAGTGATTCATTCACCTGGAAAATACTTAAAGCAACAAGCAATGGGCCAGGAAGGCAAGTAATGAGTTGGTATCTGATCCCCTAAAGACTTTGAAAATCATCTGTGTTCATAATGATCCATCTGGAGCAGCTTCAAGTATGCGATATATTGAAATAATTTTCAAGGCTAATTGCAGCATTAAAATGATTCTTGCTCTTCAGAGATAATGTGGCTGTAGAGATTGATTACTGGATGCCACAAGCTGGCGTTTAATTTTATTTCCTTGAAAATGTATAGAATCTCAGAGGTGGAAGGGACCCTGAGGAAAAGCATAGGCAAACTAGTGACCCTAAGAGGGTGGCCAGGATGTGAGAGAGAATGTACCATTTGGCATTGCCAGTTTTCCTTCATCCATAAAAGGGGGAAGGATTTCTGGATCCAGGTCCATCAGTCAATAACATTTATACACAAGGGCAGCTGTGGCTAGAGTGCCAGCTCTGGAGTCAGGCTGCCATGTTCAAATTTGGTCTCAGACACTTAATAGCTCTATGATTCTGGGCAAATCACTGCATCCTGTTTGCCTCAGTTTCCTTATTTGGAAAATGGGCTGGAGAAGCAAATGGCAAACCATGCTAGCTTCTCTGCCAAGAAAACCCCAAATGGGGAGTTGGATAGGATTGAACAACAGTCAATGACCAAATAGCAATAATAATGTACCAAGCACTTTCCTTAGCAATGGGGATGCACACTGGGAAAAAACACAGTTCCTGATCTCAAATAGCTCACATTCTAAAAAGTAACTAACTAGTGCAATGTCTGTCCTAGGAGTAAGGAAGACCTGCCTCTAACACCAGCTTTTCTGACTCTTAAATGGGTCACTTATCTGCTATCTGCCTCAGTTTCCTCATCTGTAAAATGGAGACCTATCTCTCAGAATTGCTGAGAGGATGAAATCAGATAATATTTACATAGAACTTTGCAAATGTTAAATTGATATATAATATATATTAAATTGATATAATATGTATGGTCATATATTTTAATATCTATTATTGTTATTTCACAGGATTATTATGAGTTGCTATGTGCCACTGGGCGAATGTTAGCTAATTTTATGTAGATACAAGACAGTTGGAGTATAAATGAGAGGTCATCTCCCAAGGAAGGTGCTAGTGGAGGGCTCTTACAAATCTAAGCCTATGATTTCCTGAGACAATCAGAAGAAGAGTGAAGGAAATGAGGTTGTTTTTCTGGAAGAAGATGTCAAAGGAGAAAGGGAATACAATAACTGCCTTCAAGTATTCAAGCGATTATGTCATGATAGAAGGATTTGACCTTTTCTACTTGGATCTAGTAGGCAGAACTGGAAGCAGTGAGTGGAAGATGCAGAGAGACAGATTTAGACTCAATGTAAGGAAAACTGGAATTAGAGGGTTCAAAAATGAACTGGGGGAGGCTCTGTCTATTTATTGAGAGTCTTAACTGGACAAGGATGGCCTCTGGGATCCCCTACAGCATTTAGATTCTTAGAGGTCTAGTGGGACTGGAGTCAACAAGCTCATCTTCCTGAGTTCAAATCTGACCTCAGATGCCTACTAGTTCTGTGACCCTGAACAAGTGACTTAACTCGGTTTGCCTCAGTTTCCTCATCTGTAAAATGAGCTGAAGAAGAAAATGGCAAATCACTCTGATAACTTTGCCAAGAAAACCCCAAATGAGGTCACAAAGAAATGGACACAATTGAAAAACAGCTCAACAATAAGAAGTACTAGAGTTATCATGCCCAGAGTTATGTCTCCAGCTCCAGCTTAGCCATTTATCAATAATATGACTTTGGATGAAGTATTTTCCCTCTCTGAGAGTTAACCTCCTTCGTGCAAAATGGAGATTGTAAATGCTTATCATCACAGGGCAGTTGTGAAGATCAAACAAGATAACAGAGATAAAGAGCTTTGTGATTGTCAAATGCTATCAACAATTCCACTGCTATTGTTCTGTCTGGCACCAGAGGAGCCTACTGTCTCTACTCTATAAAGATGCTGAAGGTGGAGGCAGGAAATGTGTTCCATTGTGCCATCCTGCCCTAGACTTCCAGGAAGCTGACCCCTGTAATGACGCCATCACTCCCAGAGCCATAACTAGGATGGGACCAGCAGGGCTTTGCCTCAAAGTGATGAATTCAGTGGAAAACAGTTTAAGTCCTTCCAGTCACTAGGATGAGCTCCTCCTTGACCCTGCCCTGCCTTCCTCAGAGAAGCCTCCCTGATAACAATTTCCCATTATCTTCTTTATTATTCCCATCCCTTGGAGGGGTACCTGACCCCTTCCACTTCATCAGTCTCATGTTGGTGATCCAGAATCTCCAACTCCTTGACACAACACCAGCTCCTTCTCTACTCCCTATAGAGTCTTTTTATGATGTTTTCCCTAGGCACAGAAAAAAAAATCATCATTTCAGATCAATCCACCAGTAGCAGCCCAATTTCAGTTTTAACAGCATGAAGTACAGTGCTTGGATCTGGGCTGGAAGCATGGTTGACACTAATTTACCTTTTAGGTCAACTTTAGAAAAATCTCACTGCATTTTTGCTTCTCCCCACAGATATATGGATTAATTCATGCAAATCTGATGCGATCACCACCGAAGACACAGCCATTGCATCGACTATAGTGGGTACAACTGAATTTAATGTCAGTGACCCGGCTGATACAGCAACGCCACCTCCAACCCCGCCGCCTAATCCAGTACGGCCAAGATGGATCAAAAAATTAATTTGTGTGACAGAATTATTTCTTGAAACAAGCACTATGGAAACAAGTACTGTGCCAGAACAAATCATACCAACTTTCGAAAATCAACTTGCATTTAAGAATGATGGTGTTACTTTTGGAGGTAAAGAGGGAGGGAGGAGGGAAGGAAATAAGCATTTATAAAGTGTCTGCTAATATACCAGATGCTATGCTAAGTAAACATTTTATATTTTCTCATTGTATCCTCATAATAACTCTGCAGGGTAGGTGCTATTATTTACCCTTTTTTACAGATGAGGAAACTAAGGCAAATGGAGTGTATGATCTTGCCCAGAATTCACAGCTAGTAAATGTCTGCAGTTGAATTTGAACTTAAATCTGACTTCAAGCTTAGCCCTCAATTTACTGTTCCACGAGGCATTGTGTGTGGTATGTCTGTCTGTGCAAGAGTATATACATTTGAGTCCACAGAATCAACCAGATGCAGGTAACAGTCAACCTGCAAAATATGGATAGAATGAGTCAAGAGCACAAAGTAAGATCCTGGGTTTTTATCCTGAGTCAAATAGAAATAAATTGAATTATCCAAATAGAAGAAATTAAATCCCTCTTCTTTACAACAATTCTTCTGATATTTGAGGTCAGCTTTAAATCACAAGACACCAATCTAAAGAACACTGAATTTAGAGATAGAGGTCTGGGATTTAAATTGCATTCCTGGTATTACCTGGGTGACAAGGCAGGATTGGGGTACACAAATTACTTGATATCTCTAGTCATCAGTTTCCCCAGCTGTCAAATGAGAAGCTTGAAGTAAGTGAACTTAGTAGCAACTCTCAATCTATGATAGTGTCTCCCATCAATTTAATCCATACATAATGAACATAACCATGCTATAATACCACTGACAAGTAATAGTCAAGGCTTTGCTAGGAGACTTCCAATGGAGAGGAATCCCCAGAATCATTCGAGTTCAAGATAGTGCTAATTGATAGGAAGTTCTTCTTTAGATCAAGCCTAAATCCAACCCTTTACAACTTTCTACACTTACCCCTTGTCCCTAGTTCTTTCTTCTTGGGATAAACAAAGCTAGTTTTCCGCACGATAGCCCTTCAAATATATGATAATAGCTATTATATTGTCCCTCAGTCCTGTTTTCCTGGATAATCAGTCCAGTTTCTTTCAACTAATCCTTTTTCTCCTTGTCAAAATTGTCTCTTTTTTGTCTTGACAACTGTAATCTCCAGAGTTTTTCATCTCTTCTGAGCTGATTTTCTGGGTAAAGTTTTAGCCCATGGAATCTTGCCTATTATTTCTCTGAACCCTTTGAAAACTGCTCTCTCCCAATCAAGGGCAAAAGCTCAATTATGCCTTCTCTCAGTCCTAATCCTCTGCTTTATAGTATATAGTGATCATTTTCTCCAAAGCTCCTGTCATTTCCTCCCCAGCTACCAGGTCCAACTTATTGGTAAAAATAAAACCTAGTATGAAAGTTCCCTTCTTTGGTTCTTCTGTCTTTTGAAGAGTTAAATTAGTATTAAGATAAATATCCAGGTGGTTCTGTGGATAGAGTCCTAGAATCAGGAAGACCTGGGTTCAAATCCAGCCTCCAACACTTAGTAAATGTGTCACTTAATCCCATTTGTCTTAATTGCTCATCTGAAAAAAAGAGAGGAGAGAGAGAGAGAGAGAGAGAGAGAGAGAGAGAGAGAGAGAGAGAGAAGGAAAGGGCAATCAACTCTGGTATCTTTGCCAAGAAAATGTCAAATGAGGTCACAAAGAGATGAATATGACCGAAACTATTCAATAACAACAAAAACCAAACTATTAACTGCTCTTCTCTGGTTAGAAAGAGTTTTTACAGATATTCTGATAATCACCCTCCCCGCCCCCCGTAATTACATTACTTTGTGCCCAAGTCATTCTCATTTCCTGAATTTCTCTATTTTCTCCTAATGTCTAGGTGGTCTTTAGTATAATCTGATGATAACATTTTTGTTTCTTCGTCTGTTCATCTTTACTTCAAATGCTATTTTTTTATCATGTTTCTCCCCTCTGTCTCCTAGATTTGTTCTAAAAAATGTATCTTTTTCTTAAGATATAGTATCATTTTGCCTTTTTACATGTCTTTCATTGTATCTTCAACTTATCCTTCAATCACATGGTTTCAAGACATTTGATTGTCCTCCTCTCAACACCTTTTAGTTCATGTGGCCATTCTAGAATGTGGTGCACAAAAATGAACACAATTGTCAGTCCAGTATATTTCATCTAGCACAGACTATATATCACAAATATATTACCTCTCCCTTTTTAGACACAATCTGATTAATGTTGCCCCAAGTTTGTATTTTGTTATGCAGCAAAGATCTGAATCAGTCCCTGTAAGTAACCAGGGAAGACTGTGTCAAAGACCTAACCTTATTAATGTTTGCATAATTAGAAATTAGAAATATACAGTCAATCTCTTTGTTTGTCTCCAGGCTTACCTATCACCCTCTTGGTTCTCGCTCTGATATTCTTCATCGCTGCAGTTGTACTGGCTGTCTGTTATGTCAAAAGGTGAGTTTTTAAGCCTGTTCAACAGTGTTGCTAGAGTCTGTAGTTTTGTCCATTGTGTGTTTAGTCTGAGAGGTTATTTGATTCAACAAATGTTTATCAAGTGTTTAATACGTGAAAGAACCTATACTAAGGATTTCAGGGGATTAAATACAAGAATAGCCTGATTCCTGGCTTCAAGGTCTCATGGGAAGATAGGAAAAGAACACACAAAGCAGAATATAAATTCCATAAGACAGCATTAGGGATGATGCATTAGGGGAGACATTTCTTCTGGATAGGAGAATCAAAGGAAACTGCAAAGGGGTATTTGAACTGGTTCATGAATGATTGATGAGATTTCCATAGGGGGAGTTATTTTGGATGAGAAGGAAGAGAAGGAAGTAAGAGCATTTTAGACATGTCCAAAACCCAATGGAGTATTAGTCCAAATGGATTGGAGTGCAGAGCACATTTAGGACAAAAGTAGGAGATAATGTTGAAAAGATTGGGTCACACCCAATCATGGAGAGCCTTGAAGACCAGGCTAAAGAGACTAGGCTTAATCCAGATGTAGTTAACATGGTGTATGTTACATGAAAGTTTTTCATTTTTTTGTTTGTTTTATATCTCAAGGTACATGACTTCTTTCTCATTGACAAATAAGAATCAGAAGGAAACTGTTGAAGCCAAAGGGAGAAAAACAGCAAAGACAGAGGACAAAGTTTCAAAGGAGGAACCAAAGAAAAATGGGAAAAAGGCAGAAGAACCCAAGATGACACCCAAGATGACACCCAAAATGACAGTCAAGTACATGGAAGCTGAGGTTTAGGTAGGTCAGGTGGCCAGGAGATGACACAAATGGGATCTCTTTACTCTGCTCCAGGATCCAGATGTCATGGACACCTGAAAAAACTCCTTATATTTCCCCACTAAAAGAAGTGGGTCAAGTGGAAAAGCCCACTTTCAATATCTAAATAGAGGACTTTGGGTTCCCTAAGGATTAGGGAGCTCATTCAGGTGACTTCCTTCTTCCTTCCTGCATTTGCCCACTGCTGGGCCCTGAGCCTGTCACCTGATGTCTCCAACATGACCCTAGCCTAAACCCAAAGCTCCTATTCCCTAATAAAATCCAGGTGAGAGAAAGTGGATCTGTCTGGCCCTGATATCTCAGGAACATCCTGTACACGTTTGTCAGGAAGCCTTTTGGTAATCTGGGAAGAAACCAGCTGTGACATGAGTCTATTAGACCCAGGGCTGCCATCCCTGCTACTGTATCAGAGAGCAAGGCTTCCCACAGCCCTGTACTGACCCTAAGAGCTTGGATATAATAGGCAGGGGAATGAACAAGAGCAGGAACATGTCGGGGGGGAAGCCAATAGAGTTCCATGTGACATGGGACTAAAAGAAAGAATGGAACCCAGATACCAACAGCACAGTATCTCATAGAATCTTTGGGCTGGAAGGAATATTAGAGACCCTCTAGGCCAGTTTTGTGTCTTGAAACTCCTTTGGCAATCTGGTACAGCCCCCTTTTAGAATTATTCTTTTAAATGCATTGAATGAAATAGGATTCCAAAAAAGAGCAATGATATTAAGATATATACATATATATATATATACACACACACACACACATATATATATAGTTTTTCACATCCAGATTTCCAAAATCCTTTGAAATTTAAGAACCCTTGATCTAGTCCAATTCCCTTATTTATAAATGGGGAAACTGAAACCCAGAGAGTAGAGGCGACTTGTCCATGATTTTATAAGTACTCATGGTAGAAAAGAGAATTTGAATCTAGATCCTGTTCCTCTCTAGCTGATGTTCATTCCACTGTACCACCCTGCCAAGCCAGCTAGAATAAATCTCATTTCTATGGCATGTTAAAGTTACCAAAAAACAAAAACAAAAGCTTTTTTGAAACTAATCTGATTCTTCATTCCCTTTAGATGACCTGGCACTTCCCAGTTTCCCTAGATTCTCACCATATTGACTCTTCCTATCATTCTAGCCCAGAGCTTTCCTAAAATCCTCCAACCTCAGCTTCCCTAGCAGCTGGAACTCTAGGCAAACATACTTCTCTTGCAACAACCCTGTAAGGGGAGGTGATGCAAGTATTGTCTCACACACCCATCTTACAGATGTGGAAACTGAGGTGCAAAGAGATCAGGAATCTTGCTCAGAGTCACAAGTAAAGTGCCTGAGCCAGGATTTGCACCCTTGATCTCCTGACTCAAAGCACTAACTAAACAGTAGATTACAAACTCCCAGAGACTACATCAAACATTCTTCCCTGGAGAATGTCACTTATGATCCTTTTTCAGCATGCACTTACTTTCTCCCTTTGCTATTATTTTATTTTGAGAATATATTATTGCACAGCAGTTTTAACAGGAGATAGACTAAACAATTGGGTCCTGGCTCGGGGCTTTCTGGTATACAGGAAATCTATCATCCAGAAGAAAGTGACTGGATCCAGAAAGTAATGACTGCAATTTGCAGTTTCCTCTGTAGTGACCCCTGTGCTTCCTGAAGCCCTTTTAGTTGTGGGTGTTCCCTCCACCAGCAGTTCCTAGACCCTTCTTCCTTGGTACCTTAGTCAACAGGCTTCATGAGACATGACGGACTCAAAATTCATAGCCTGATCATCTCTGTAGGACCTGATAGAACTTTCATTCCCCCTTCAGCAGCCCAGAGTCCCCCACCATGCCACAATGAGGCAGGAGAAGATGACTCTACAATATTATGGAAATATAAGAAAAGAAACTGAGTAACTTTGTTCCTACCCAATGACTTCACTCTGAGGGTTCCAGTTTCCTCATCTGTAAAATGGGGATAATAATACTTATTTACCTACCTCTTAGGGCTATTGAGTAGAGCTCTTTGTAAATCTTAAAACCAGGAGTATTCTGTTAAATATTTAACAGCTGGCTTTCAGCAAGGGTGAGGAGATTACACACAACTCACTTTAAAGTTTAATTTCCATAGGCAATCAATAAAATAATAAATTAAGTCCCTATTTGTAGTATTTGTCTAAATGCAAATGCTCACATTGGAAATTTAAGAAATGGCTATCTTGGGGCAGCTAGGTGGTGCAGTGGATAGAGCACCAGCCCTGAAGTCAGGAGGACCTGAGTTCAAACCTGGTCTCGGACACTCCCTAGCTGTGTGACCCTGGGCAAGTCACTTAACCTCAATTGCCTCAGCAAAAAAAAAAAAAAAAAAAAAAAATGGCTATCTAGAACTGGTATGATGAGATGGCTCCATCCCACAGCTGCTTAAAGCCACATGTCAAAAGTGAGTTATCAGACTACCCATTTATAAAATATGTACACTCCAATGAAATCATTTCTAAGGTTCCTCCATACCTTGAAAGTCTATAAACTGATTTTGTCACATTTTATTTTCTATATAACCTTGAATGAGATCCAACAATGCTTCTAATCCACACAGTCTTCTCTCTTTGTTTCCATTTCTCATTTGTAAAATGAATTAACCTAGAGTAATGGACAGAGTATTGGACTTTGAGCTGGGATTATCTGGGTTCTTGCCTTGCCTCAGACATTTCCTAGCTGTATTATTTTTGCAAGTCATTAACCTCTCTGAACCTCAGTTTGCTCATCTGTAAAATAAAGGGTTTGGATTTGGTGGCCTTTAAGTTCCCTTCTGGTTATATCTATAATACTATGGCTCCATAAAAATATCTCTCAGCTTGATTGTACAAGGATTCTAATGTACATTTCTTTGTTTTAATTGTGTTCCTATAGCTATTCTACTTACTAAACTATGGTATTTTATGCTGGGATTAATATATTCTTCAATGAAGTATTTTCTCAATTGTAGTCATAATCATAACCTTTATTTATTTTAAGTATATCCAAGGAAAAGTCTTATAAACTGTTAGCATCATTGACTAATATGCCAACATGGGATTGGTCTTTCTTTCTTTCCAATAAGGAACCTAGCATTATCAAGTGTATATGTGTAGGGAAATAAAACCCATTTTTAAAAAGTTTTTAAAAAGGTTTTAAAAACCATTTTGGATTCCCAGACACCATATGCACCTCCAGGAGAGTAAAGGTGGAGAACGAGTCCAAACCTGACACTTGCAAAGTGCTGAAAAGATGGAAAAAAATCCTATTAAACCACCATGAGGAAAAGATGGATGGATAAAATGGTACTTCCCTTTTTTTCTATATGAAGAAATTCTACCAGGGAAGGAGTCTCATGGACAAGTCAAAGTCACTGTTTGTTTGAGCTCTCTATCAGGGACAATGAACTTGTCTTGGTTCTAATTGGCTGGGATACTGTTACTACTTGCTACTGAAGATAACAGATACTTGGAAATGAGATATGAGACTAAGGGAGGAATTTAACTCAGTCTTCCTTGTTCCTTACCCTTTTCTTGATTTGGCATGGTACAGGAGAGAGAACTGGGAGTTAGAAGACGCTACTTCTGCTGGGAGACCTTATCCAAAGAAACATACTAAACATGTCATTATGAGCAAGTCACTTAACCTCCCTGGACCTCAGTTTTCTCAGCTGTAAAATGGGAGAGTTGAACCAGACAATATCTTGGGTACCTTCCAATTTATCACTCCAACTGATGCTAAGTCACTTCACTTCATTCTTTGGGCCTCAGAAATTTGCTCATCTAAAAAAAGGACAGGGTGGGACAATATCCATTCTAGCTCTAAATCCATGATCATTAGTATAAGAAGAAAGTTCCAGATAATAGTCCGACCATAGGGAGTATCCTTGGCTCTTTTAGAAATAACAGGCTGCTTCCTGGAATCTCTCTCCCTATCATCCCTTTAGCTACCAGAGTGCTGGGGTCCTCCCAACCACAGCTCTGAGGGTCTCAGTGTGAATGCAGCCTTGCGCCACAATGAAAAGTCTTCCTGATCAAAGGGAAATCCAGTCTCCCCAGGAAGAGAATTTAGAATAAAATGGTTAAGCCAAAAAGAATCTTAAAAATCCTCTTATTCTATAGGCTATGGAAACTGAGACCCAGAGAGAAGTGATTGGCCCAAAGTCCCTCTGGGACTTAGCAGCCAGCTGGGACCAGAGTCCAGTTCCCTGAACTCATAAGTCACTGGACTTTCACCTGCTTCAACCCTGAAGCTAACTGCTTCTCTGCTATCTTCCACCAAAACTGTGATAGCATGTATATTTTAAGCAATGACTTCATCTGGGAACACCCAGTTTTGGACCACCGGAAATGTCTTGCTGGGAGTGCAGAGCTGACGTGATCAAGGATGTCTTCCTTTAGTTTCTGAGAAATGCCTCAAGTTATAGAAAGTTCTATCATGAGCACTGCCACTGCTAGATCTTCACCAATCTCAGATCCTTACTAGCTGTGTGACTTGAGATGAATCATTTATCATGTTTGTCTCAGTTTCCTCATCTGTAAAATAAGAATAATAATAGTACTTTTTCCCAGAATAGTACTTCAACAGTGCCTGGCACATAGTAGCTACTACATAAATGTTAGCTATTATTATTGTTGTTGTTCATCCTGTATACAACCTAGGGAAGGATTGGAAGCAGACAACAGACTCCATTGTAGGTAGGAAAGGGTCACTGACTCAAGGAAATATATGAAAATGAAGAACACATTTCCATAGTTCTTTTGAGGCTGAAGGAAAGACATAAAAGGCTAAAGGTAAAGTCAATTCATCTCAAATTATGAACAGGGACCATCAAATATTAGTCAACAAATACAACTATATTATATTTCCTGTAAAGAGAAAGAGGTTTGAGAGGAAAACTGAAGAGAAAGATAGAGGCAGAGAAGGAAGGGAATAAAGCAACAAAGGAAAAAGGAAAAGCTGGCAAAGCAGAAAAGTGGGGAGAAGAGAGAAAATGGGAAAAGCAAAGAGAGGGAGGCTATAGTGGAAAGATAAAAAAAAGACAGAAAAATATGAAGAGGGAGTGGTGAAAGCAAGGGGTTCTACTCTAAGAGTTTCCCTCACAATAACCGTTACAGAAGGAAAGTACAAGTACTATGATCCCCATGATGCAGCTCAAGGAACTGAGGCTCAGAAAGTATCAGTGGCTTCCCAGAATCTCAGAATTATAGGGAATATAAGGGTCACCTGATCCAAGAATTCCCTGTCTAGACAATAATTTCAATAACATACCCAATAAATCTTTGTGGAAAAAAGGAATTTGTGACCAAACAAGAAATAGAGACCATCAGGAAATGTAAAATGAATAAAATTATATCAAAGGGTTTTTGTACAAACATATCCAACAAGTGGTCAACCAATTTGCTCTCAAGTCATCCAATGTGAGATTTCTGTTTCCATTCCAGGAAGCTTTTCTGGGTAGCTTTAACTATAAGGGAAGTCTTTTGCCCCTAGTTCTGCTTTTGGAGGTCAAGCAGAACCAACCTAATTCCTCTTTAATGATAAACCTTTCAATGCCAGAAGACTTCCATGAGAAGTCCCACCAGATAAGCTCCTGCTGAGCTAAAAAAAAAAAAAGCAATAACTTTACACTCCTATGTGTTGCATGTAATAATTTGCAAGACCAGCCACTGACCCAGACACCTTTTCACCCAATCAGTTACTTAGATTGCCCATGATGTTCAATGCAAAATGTAGAAGTAAAGACAAAATAGGGAAGTTTGGAAGAATTGTAGGTTTAGGAAGAAAGATGAGGGTTCTGTTCTGGGCTTGTTGAGTTTGATATTTGTCTGGTCTATCCAGCTGGCAATGTCTAATGATAGTGATATGGGCCTGGAGCTCAATAGAGTCATCGGGTCTAGCTATATACTGCTGAGAGTCATATACATGGAGATGATAATTGAATCAATGGAAGCAGATGAGATTGAGAGAAAGAGGATTTGGGTAGAGTTGTATTTGGAGATTGGAAAATGGATAAATATATTCAACCTATATAGGAGTCAAATGCCCTACAGGGTTCAAATCTCATCTCAGACACATTGGCTGGGTAAATTTGAGTAAGTCATTTATTCTCCCTGCCTCAGTTTCCTCATCTGAAAAGTGAGGAGATTGGACTCATTGGTTTCCAAGATCTCTTCCAGCTCTAAAGCTATGATTCAGCAAAGGAGAATGAGGAATTATATAGGAGTATAAACAAAAGAGTCATATTATGAAACTTCAGAAAGAAGAACATATCTAGAATGTGAGAGTGAACAATAGTTTCAGAAGCTATAGAGGGGTCAAAAAGGTGAGGATTGGGGAAAAGCTGTTGGATGAGGTGCAGTTTTGGAAAACATCACTATACTGGGCAGAGAATTTTGGCTACAGGATATAAACAAAGGAAATAAATTCCATGCATGAATAAAGGTGGCTGAGCTCTAGAGTATCCAACAATGACTTTCAGGTACTCCCTGTCAACACCTCTACTGAGTCAGCTCTCACTTGGATAGGTTCCAGCACTTGAAGTTACTTATCATCTTGCTAGGTCAGTTTATTTCACCTTTCAATCTAAGACTGAGCTTCCTATTGGTCTCTGAAAGATCAAGGTTCTCTAATACCTGGTCCTCAAATCTATTACCTTTCACTCCCATCCGTGTCTTGGTGGCCATCTGCCCTACTGATTTGGCTGCAATAGCTCTGGGCTTTCTGCCACCAGAACTTTGTTTTCTCTCTAATTCTTCTTTCTTGAAGTTGACCTCATACTTTTATTGTAGACCCTCCATGCTGCATCAACTTATCAGATTCCCTCCCAAAAAGAGTCCATACATCCCCTTCTTCCCAGAGTTGCTTAAACTTTTTTCACTCAAGAAATTTTTATGTGAACCCAGGTATATAAATATATGAAATAGGTATGCAAATCAAACACTTATTAATAATAAATCATGAAGAAATTTATTTTTAAACAATTCTCTGGTATACATATATTTTACCATTTGCTAAAGAAAAAAGCAAATTTGCATACTAATGAGATGACTTTGCTTGTTTATTTTTATATAAAGAATTAAATCTTGGAAAAATATTTGATACTTTTTACTGTTGCCAAATTTTTCAAGACCCCCATATTCATTTCTGCAAAATCATCTGTGACCCACAGTTTAAAAAGTTTTGCTTCCTACTATTCACATGATGCTCCCCTTTATTCAGACTCTAATCCCCTTTAGCCCAGACTATTGTGGTAGGCTCCTTATAGTCTCTCTCCTTCCAGAATTCCATCCTATTCACATTGCCAGATTGGTTTCTTGGTGGACAAATGGGACTGCATCACTGCATAGCTCAACAACCTTCAATGGCTCTTCTTTGCCTACCAAATAAATCCCAAACTATTTATCTTAGTTGGACGTTCAGAGGCCTGCCCAGGATGCTTTCTGGTTACCTTTCCAGATTTTTTCAAGCTATTCCCTCTCACATATTCCATAATGAAGTCAAACTGAGCTATTTACTATCCAAAATATCTCTCATGCTTTTATAATTCTATTTTCTACTGAGTAAAAGCCCTTACCCATCCCTACCCTCTCCCATCTCCATCTCCTATACTTTGAATGCAGGTAAGTGTGAAGGAAATAGAGTGCCAGGCCTGGAGCCAGGAAGACTCATGACCCTCCCAAATCTCAACAAAAACCCCAAATGGGATCGTGAAGAATCTGAAACCACTGAGTAATAACAGCAACAACTCCCACCCCCATCTTGCCTACTAACATCCTATCCACATTTGAGGTCAAGGTCAAATGAAGAAGGGCAAATTTGTGAACCATCCCAAAGGAAGGGAATCATGAGACTGCAGAATTCTGAAGGAAAGGGAAAAATCAAGGCTGATATCAAGTTTTCTATCTTGGGAGATTAGGAAGAACTATGGCGCCATGGACAGAAACTTCCATACAGGATGTGAGAAATGTTCTCTATCCGCAGGAGTCACTCAAAAGCCGTCATCAGCTGTATTCCCACAGTCCTGCCACAGATGTTTGGTGACCTTAGAAAAGGAGGCATCTCGTGCGCTTTCTCTGGGAAACATATATAATTCAAAAGTCACAGCCAAGGTCTCTTGATCTTATGGGGCAGACTTTCTTTGTGATTTTATTGCATCCTTTGTGTAAGTATGGTTTGCTTTAATAATAAAGATAAAAATAACAGCTAGCACTTATATGATGCTTTAAGTTCTGCAGAATATTTTACAAACATTATTCTTTTTTTATTTTCACAGCAACACTGTGGGAGATACGCTATTATCACCACCCATTTTACAGATGAGGAAACTGAAGCTGAGAGATTAAATGATTACCCAGGATCACCCAGTCAGCAAGAATATAAGCAGGATTTGAACTCAGATTTTCCTTATACCACCTACAACATTCTATCTACCTTGAACTTAGGTGTTCAAGTCTTGGATCAGATTATAGAATCATAGACTTTGAGTTCTTAAGTAGGTGAAGAAGTTCAGTTGTTTTTCAGTAATAATAATAGCTAGTTATATAGCAATTTAAAGTTTGAAAAGCACTTACATGTGTTATCTTATGTAGGTACTCTTCTTCTCCCCATTTTACAGATGAGAAACTAAGGCTTAGGACTTGTCCAAGTTTATACCGTGGTAAGTAAGTACCTGAGCCCAGGTTCGAACTTAAATCTTATTGACTTCAAGCAGAGTACACTTTCTACTACGCTACCTGGCTATCGTTTGCAAGGTGAAGAATCCGTTCATGTTTTAAATTACTTCTCATTGCATTGTTGGACAGGTCCAATTGTTGGGGCAGCTAGTTGGTCCAGTGGTTAGAATACCAGCCTGGAGTCTGGAGGATCTGAGTTAAATTCTGCCCTCAGACACTTCCTGGCTGTATGACTCTGGGCAAAGTACTTAACATATATGTGTGTACATGTATTTATGCATATACATAGATAAGTTTAAATATATACTTATGTGTATATGTACATGAGTGTGCTCATATAGTTATAGGTATACATGTGTATGTTTATATACACATGAATGCATATTGAACTTACATATATAGATAAATGGACCATTTAGTTAAAGTTGGAAGAACCCTTAGAAGTCACTGAATTCAACTGTTTCCATTTTACAGATAAAGAAACTGAGGCTCAGGGGGGTGAAATAAGTAGCAAAGCTGGGATTCAAACTCAGGTCCTCTGACTGCTCTGAATCTCAAAGCAATAACTTCTAGGTAACTGCCAAAGAAGAAATAGCTAGTCAAATGAATGTCAAATACGGGGAGATTATGCTCTGGAGTTCAGGAAAGCAGATTTCCGCCTCCCCTGCCTTGATTTCTTGAGTGGAATTCAGTCAGCCCAGGCAGAGCTGTACTGCTACATTAATAAAACTATGGGTCTCAGGGCTTAGGAACTGTTCCCAAGGTCAGACTTGTAGGGCATGAATCTGAGCAGAAAGGGGAACTATAATATGTACAATATTTACTGGAGGTAGAAACTTTGGGGAGTTTCCCCTTGGGTGAGATCTGGGATTCTTGAACTGAGTTATCTTGTTCCCAATGGAAGAGCTCCTTCACTCTGTATCATCTGGCATATATTCTTGGATATCTACTTCCTCTGGTTTCTGTTTTGCCATTGGCTTAGATAAATGGTTTCCTTTGCTTAAAAAAGGCAATCTCAAAGATTAAGTTGTGTCTGGATTAATATTTTTCTCTATGATTAGATTACATAAAGCATTTACTATGTGCTAAATAATGAGGAAGCAAATACAATCTGGTGCTTAGTGATGTGCCTCCCACATAGTAGCTGCTTAATAAATGTTTATTGATATAAAAAAGCAAAACAGTTCTTTCCCACAAAAAAAGGCTACATTATAATGTGGAGAAGACAATACATAAAAGAGAATTTAAAGGGTGAGCTAGGGCACCATGCAAGGTGGAAAAGTCTGGTGAGTTGGGAATTGAGCCAGGTTAAAAATGAATAAAGTCCTGTGGGAACTTCCTGAAATGGAGGTCCAGAGAGTAACTTACCAGGAGACACAGCATGAAGGCTAGAAATGTTGCTGTTTGTCCTTCGTTCCCAAAAAGGACCATGACCTCAGGGAGGGGTTGCCATAACATGCAAGTGAGTGGGATTTAAGTGAGGGAGGGCTGTGCAAGGTCACCAGCCTCACTGTCCCCTCCAGAGCCATCTGGGTCCAGTGGTCAAATATAGATCAGGACCATTGGAGATGCCCTGGATGCAGTGGGAAACCTTGACCTTTTTAAGCTAAGGTCTTTAACAGGTCTCATTTTGACTGAGGCAACACCCATTCAGTAGCTAGGTAGCAATCAAGGCAAAGAATGGCCTCTTTCATCTGGTCCAAAAAGATAGATGATAGATAGATAGATAGATAGATAGATAGATAGATAGATAGATAGATA